>RQOL01000660.1:5868493-6034548 GCA_013076295.1 Sanderia malayensis | reverse complement strand
GTCTGAGCAAGCCGACCCAAAACCCTTCTTCAGACGCATTAGACTTAGAAGAATAAGCTTCCGGCGTATTGGATACAGAAGATTTAGCTTCAGGCGTATCAGATACAGAAGAGTTAGCTTCAGGCGAATTGGATACAGGAGAAAATTTCAGGCGTATTGCATACAGGAGAATCAATTTCAGGCGTATTGCATACAGGAGAATTAGCGTTAGGCGTACATATCAGGCGCATTTACAGACTTCAGGCGCATTGGATACAGGAGAATTAATTCAGGAGCATTTACAGCGAGAGATACGAAGAATTAGATTCAGGCGTATTCGATACAGGAGATTTAGATTCAGGCGTTGGGGAATAGATTTTAATCAATATTTATGAAAGATATTGCCTAATAGCTAATTGTATATTCCTGTACTTAATTTACGCTTACTATTCATTATTGTCGCAACCACTTCTGTTTGAGTTTGTTTTCTTCTCCCTGCCCTGCCATACGTTCGTCACTGCGATAGCTATTTCAGGAATTCTGAAACTGTGCAGACCTTTGCCAGAATTAAACGACTATCTATGAAAATTGCGCAATGAAATTTTGTTTATTTGGGCTTACTAAAAAACAATATTGCACGCAAGTTTTCGCTTGCAAACCACCTTGCCTGCTCGAAGCGTTAAACATGCCTAACAGCATTGTTCGGCTGTTTTTGTTCAACTTGGCTTTGATGTCCTTGAAATGTTGTGCATCGCCGAAGCATGTCAGAAATTACAGCTCTATTTTTGCTTTTAATATTCAATTGATAGTTATTGTGAATTGCAATGGACCTGGCATCAGAATCTCATTTGGTCTTATTTTGTTGCTTTACTGCCTTGCCTACAAATCGATACAGTACTTAAATGAACGTTTCTGTCCAACGCTTTCAAATCGTACAAGTTAAAGAATATAGGTATAACAGACATGTAACGGAGTTGCCCAAATTATAAACGATTTGGTACACTATGGCTACCATTTACCATATTTACTTATTGGAGAATGTCAACTCGAGCAAAAGGATTGTCAATATAATTCTCTTCATTCTCAGTTGAATGAGAAACAATTAATCAGCCTCTTAGAACAATGAAAGTATTATGGACAACGCAGTACATTGAGGTTTGCAGACGAAGAGTTAAAAAATTCGATGCTTTGTGTGAAAGTAAAACCTGTAGGGAACAAAACAAGAAAAATATCTCGTCAAATGATTTCACTCCACTTAGTCGCCACAGCTCTCCCCAACGCGATTCGTGAAGTGATTTATTCCCCAACCCAAAGTAAAGTGAAATTGATCTTACATTGTCAATGGATAGCTCAAATCGGTATGGGAGTAGCAGAGGAAGAACTTCGCAAAACTTCCCCTGAAATCAAAGTGGTAACCAGGCAACATTCAATGTGATTCAAAAACAAACGGCTCTCTTCGGGTATCATTTTTTTAGGGAATTAGTTCCTCTTTTGTTTGAAGGACTTCTTAGTGAGAGCTTTTATTGTCGCGAAGAATGGAAAATTCTTATTCCAGCGGAAAGACTTTGCGAAGCGATCATTCTTCCACTATTATTCCCAGGGCGATTCGAATTTTTCCATTGTTTAGTGTAAGATAAATTCGAGAGGGCTCAGCGTTGACCAAGCAAATCACTCCACGAATCGCATTGGTGAGAACTGTGGCGACTTTGTGGAGTGAAATCATTTGACGAGGAAAAGCATTTCCTCTTTGTTGCATACACGTTTGCAGCTACTTGTTCACTAAATCAAAACTTGTTAAAAACTCTTTTTCTGCAAACTTCAATACGCAGTGCAGTTTAGGCGCAATATTTTATTCTTCGAGCAGATTGATGCCCTCCTCATTCAAGCTGAGAATGAAGACCATTTTATTGACAATTCTTCTGCTCGGATTGGTTTTCTCCCATGTCTGTAAGTATGAAAGTTCTCAACCATACAGTTTCGAATCATTGATGTTTTAGTGAGATGTATTACATCTCTGTTTTATATTACATTTTTTGACCATTGCAATACGCGAATGCTGGCTGGAGAAATTAACTGAAAAGTTGTTTATAATTGTAGGTGGGGCAAAGAAAACAAGACGATGCAAACAACATTGCCGATACGAACTCCGATGTTGATCTTGATGAGAATTTCGATGCTGAATTCGAATCCGATGCTGACTCTGAACTTGATGCTGAAACTGAATCCGATACTCGACCTAATACAGACAGCGATGAAAATGATGATGATGATGTCAATGATGAATCCAATGCCGATGCCAATGTTGATGCTGAGTTGAATGTTGATTCTGATGCATTAAAAGACTCGAAGAAATCTGAACCCGATGAGACTGAAGATGAACAAGAAATGAGTGAGTAAGGTTGAAAAAACTGATTGTGTACTTAATGTACCAAATTAACTTCAATTTCGCTAATGATTCGATAATTTGCTTAACAGATGATCCAACTGAAGATTTGTCTGAGCAAGCCGACCCAAAACCCTTCTTCAGACGCATTAGACTTAGAAGAATAAGCTTCCGGCGTATTGGATACAGAAGATTTAGCTTCAGGCGTATCAGATACAGGAGAATTGGTTTCAGGCGTATTGGATACAGAAGAGTTAGCTTCAGGCGAATTGGATACAGAAGATTTAGGTTCAGGCGCATTGCATACAGGAGAATCAATTTCAGGCGTATTGCATACAGGAGAATTAACGTCAGGCGCATTGGATACAGGAGATTTAGCTTCAGGCGTATTGCATACAGGAGAATTAGCTCAGGCGCATTGGATACAGAAGAATTAGATTCAGGCGTATTCGATACAGGAGATTTAGATTCAGGCGTTGGGGAAAATAGATAGACTTTAATCAATATTTATGAAAGATATTGCCTAATAGCTAATTGTATATTCCTGTACTTAATTTACGCTTACTATTCATTATTGTCGCAACCACTTCTGTTTGAGTTTGTTTTCTTCTCTCCTGCCCTTGCCTTAAGTTCGTCACTGATAGCTATTTCAGGAATTCTGAACCTGTGCACACCTTTGCCAGAATTAAACGACTATCTATGAAAATTGCGCAATGAAATTTTGTTTATTTGGGCTTACTAAAAAACAATATTGCACGCAAGTTTTCCCTTGCAAACCACCTTGCCTGCTCGAAGCGTTAAACATGCCTAACAGCATTGTTCGGCTGTTTTTGTTCAACCTGGCTTTGATGTCCTTGAAATGTTGTGCATCGCCGAAGCATGTCAGAAATTACAGCTCAATATTTTGCTTTTAATATTCAATTGATTGTTATTGTGAATTGCAATGGACCTGGAATCAGAATCTCATTTGGTCTTATTTTGTTGCTTTACTGCCTTGCCTACAAATCGATAAACTACTTGAACGAACGTTTCTGTCCAACACTTCCAATTCGCACAAGTTAAAGAATGTGATATAGGTATAACAGACATGTAACGGAGTTGCCAAAATTATAAACGATTTGGTACACCATGGCTTGGAAATTACCATATTTACTATAATTGGAGAATGTCAACTCGAGCAAAAGGATTGTCAATATAATTCTCTTCATTCTCAGGTTGAATGAGAAACAAGTAATCATCAGCCTCTTAGAACAATTAAAGTATTATGGACAACGCAGTACATTGAGGTTTGCAGACGAAGAGTTAAAAAAACTCGATGCTGTGAAAGTAAAATTCTGTAGGGAACAAAACAAGAAAAATATGTCTCGTCAAATGATTTCACTCCACTTAATCGCCACAGCTCTCCCCAACGCGATTCGTGAAGTGATTTTTTCCCCAACCCAAAGTAAAGTGAAATTGATCTTACATTGTCAATGGATAGCTCAAATCGGTATGGGAGTAGCAGAGGAAGAACTTCGCAAAACTTCTCCCTGCTGAAATCAAAATGCTAACCAGGCAACATTCAATGTGATGCAAAAAAAACGGCTCTCTTTGGGTAACATTTTTTCTAAAGAATTAGTTGCCTCTTTTGTTTGAAGGAACGTCTTGGTGAGAGCTTTTATTGTCGCGAAAATGGAAAATTCTTATTCCAGCGGAAAGACTTTGCCAAGCGATCATTCTTCCACTATTATTCCCAGGGCGATTCGAATTTTTCCATTGTTTAGTGTAAGATAAATTCGAGAGGGCTCAGCGTTGACCAAGCAAATCACTCCACGTATCGCATTGGTGAGAACAGTGGCGACTTTGTGGAGTGAAATCATTTGACGAGGAAAATCATTTCCTCTTTGTTGCATACAGGTTTGTAGCTACTTGTTCACTAAATAAAAACTTGTTAAAAACTCTTTTTCTTCAAACTTCAATACGCAGTGCAGTTTAGGCGCAATATTTTATTCTTCGAGCAGATTGATGCCCTCTCATTCAAGCTGAGAATGAAGACCATTTTATTGACAATTCTTCTGTTCGGATTGGTTTTCTCCCATGTCTGTAAGTATGAAAGTTCTCAACCATACAGTTTCGAATCATTGATGTTTTAGTAAGATGTATTACATCTCTGTTTTATATTACATTTTTTGACCATTGCAATACGCGAATGCTCGCTGGAGAAATTGACTTGAAGGTTGATTATAATTGTAGGTGGGGCAGAAAACAACAAGACGATGCAAACAACATTGCCGATACGAACTCCGATGTTGATCTTGATGAGAATTTCGATGCTGAATTCGAATCCGATACTGACTCTGAACTTGATGCTGAAACTGAATCCGATACTCGACCTAATACAGACAGCGATGAAAATGATGATTATGATGTCAATGATGAATCCAATGCCGATGCCAATGTTGATGCTGAGTTGAATGTTCATTCTGATGCATTAAAAGACTCGAAGAAATCTGAACCCGATGAGACTGAAGATGAACAAGAAATGAGTAAGTAAGGTTGAAAAAACTGATTGTGTACTTAATGTACCAAATTAACTTCAATTTCGCTAATGATTCGATAATTTGCTTAACAGATGATCCAACTGAAGATTTGTCTGAGCAAGCCGACCCAAAACCCTTCTTCAGACGCATTAGACTTAGAAGAATAAGCTTCCGGCGTATTGGATACAGAAGATTTAGCTTCAGGCGTATCAGATACAGGAGAATTGGTTTCAGGCGTATTGGATACAGAAGAGTTAGCTTCAGGCGAATTGGATACAGAAGATTTAGGTTCAGGCGCATTGCATACAGGAGAATCAATTTCAGGCGTATTGCATACAGGAGAATTAACGTCAGGCGCATTGGATACAGGAGATTTAGCTTCAGGCGTATTGCATACAGGAGAATTAGCTTCAGGCGCATTGGATACAGAAGAATTAGATTCAGGCGTATTCGATACAGGAGATTTAGATTCAGGCGTTGGGGAAAATAGATAGACTTTAATCAATATTTATGAAAGATATTGCCTAATAGCTAATTGTATATTCCTGTACTTAATTTACGCTTACTATTCATTATTGTCGCAACCACTTCTGTTTGAGTTTGTTTTCTTCTCTCCTGCCCTTGCCTTAAGTTCGTCACTGCGATAGCTATTTCAGGAATTCTGAACCTGTGCACACCTTTGCCAGAATTAAACGACTATCTATGAAAATTGCGCAATGAAATTTTGTTTATTTGGGCTTACTAAAAAACAATATTGCACGCAAGTTTTCCCTTGCAAACCACCTTGCCTGCTCGAAGCGTTAAACATGCCTAACAGCATTGTTCGGCTGTTTTTGTTCAACCTGGCTTTGATGTCCTTGAAATGTTGTGCATCGCCGAAGCATGTCAGAAATTACAGCTCAATATTTTGCTTTTAATATTCAATTGATTGTTATTGTGAATTGCAATGGACCTGGAATCAGAATCTCATTTGGTCTTATTTTGTTGCTTTACTGCCTTGCCTACAAATCGATAAAACTTGAACGAACGTTTCTGTCCAACACTTCCAATTCGCACAAGTTAAAGAATGTGATATAGGTATAACAGACATGTAACGGAGTTGCCAAAATTATAAACGATTTGGTACACCATGGCTTGGAAATTACCATATTTACTATAATTGGAGAATGTCAACTCGAGCAAAAGGATTGTCAATATAATTCTCTTCATTCTCAGGTTGAATGAGAAACAAGTAATCATCAGCCTCTTAGAACAATTAAAGTATTATGGACAACGCAGTACATTGAGGTTTGCAGACGAAGAGTTAAAAAACTCGATGCTTTCTGTGAAAGTAAAATTCTGTAGGGAACAAAACAAGAAAAATATGTCTCGTCAAATGATTTCACTCCACTTAGCCACAGCTCTCCCCAACGCGATTCGTGAAGTGATTTTTTCCCCAACCCAAAGTAAAGTGAAATTGATCTTACATTGTCAATGGATAGCTCAAATCGGTATGGGAGTAGCAGAGGAAGAACTTCGCAAAACTTCTCCCTGCTGAAATCAAAATGCTAACCAGGCAACATTCAATGTGATGCAAAAAAAACGGCTCTCTTTGGGTAACATTTTTTCTAAAGAATTAGTTGCCTCTTTTGTTTGAAGGAACGTCTTGGTGAGAGCTTTTATTGTCGCGAAAAATGGAAAATTCTTATTCCAGCGGAAAGACTTTGCCAAGCGATCATTCTTCCACTATTATTCCCAGGGCGATTCGAATTTTTCCATTGTTTAGTGTAAGATAAATTCGAGAGGGCTCAGCGTTGACCAAGCAAATCACTCCACGTATCGCATTGGTGAGAACAGTGGCGACTTTGTGGAGTGAAATCATTTGACGAGGAAAATCATTTCCTCTTTGTTGCATACAGGTTTGTAGCTACTTGTTCACTAAATAAAAACTTGTTAAAAACTCTTTTTCTTCAAACTTCAATACGCAGTGCAGTTTAGGCGCAATATTTTATTCTTCGAGCAGATTGATGCCCTCCTCATTCAAGCTGAGAATGAAGACCATTTTATTGACAATTCTTCTGTTCGGATTGGTTTTCTCCCATGTCTGTAAGTATGAAAGTTCTCAACCATACAGTTTCGAATCATTGATGTTTTAGTAAGATGTATTACATCTCTGTTTTATAATACATTTTTTGACCATTGCAATACGAGAATGCTCGCTGGAGAAATTGACTTAAAGGTTGATTATAATTGTAGGTGGGGCAGAAAGACAGCAAGACGATGCAAACAACATTGCCGATAGAACTCCGATGTTGATCTTGATGAGAATTTCGATGCTGAATTCGAATCCGATGCTGACTCTGAACTTGATGCTGAAACTGAATCCGATACTCGACCTAATACAGACAGCGATAAAAATGATGATGATGATGTCAATGATGAATCCAATGCGATGCCAATGTTGATGCTGAGTTGAATGTTCATTCTGATGCATTAAAAGACTCGAAGAAATCTGAACCCGATGAGACTGAAGATGAACAAGAAATGAGTAAGTAAGGTTGAAAAAACTGATTGTGTACTTAATGTACCAAATTAACTTCAATTTCGCTAATGATTCGATAATTTGCTTAACAGATGATCCAACTGAAGATTTGTCTGAGCAAGCCGACCCAAAACCCTTCTTCAGACGCATTAGGCTTAGAAGAATAAGCTTCCGGCGTATTGGATACAGAAGATTTAGCTTCAGGCGTATCAGATACAGGAGAATTGGTTTCAGGCGTATTGGATACAGGAGAATTAACATCAGGCGCATTGGATACAGGAGATTTAGCTTAAGGCGTATTGCATACAGGAGAATTAGCTTCAGGCGCATTGGATACAGAAGAATTAGATTCAGGCGTATTCGATACAGGAGATTTAGATTCAGGCGTTGGGGAAAATAGATAGACTTTAATCAATATTTATGAAAGATATTGCCTAATAGCTAATTGTATATTCCTGTACTTAATTTACGCTTACTATTCATTATTGTCGCAACCACTTCTGTTTGAGTTTGTTTTCTTCTCCTGCCCTGCCATACGTTCGTCACTGCGATAGCTATTTCAGGGAATTCTGAAACTGTGCAGACCTTTGCCAGAATTAAACGACTATCTATGAAAATTGCGCAATGAAATTTTGTTTATTTGGGCTTACTAAAAGACAATATTGCACGCAAATTTTCGCTTGCAAACCGCTTTGCCTGCTCGATGCGCTAAACATGCCTAACAGCATTGTTCGGGTGTTTTTGTTCAACTTGGCTCTGATGTCCTCGAAATGTTGTGCATCGCCGAAGCATGTCAGAAATTACAGCTCAATATTTTGCTTTTAATATTCAATTTATAGTTATTGTGAATTGCAATGGACCTGGCATCAGAATCTCATTTGGTCTTGTTTTGTTGCTTTACTGCCTTGCCCACAAATCGATACACTACTTGAATGAACGTTTCTGTCCAACGCTTCCAAATCGTACAAATTAAAGAATGTGATATAGGTATAACAGACATGTAACGGAGTTGCCCAAATTATAAACGATTTGGTACACTATGGCTAGGAAATTACAATATTTACTATAATTGGAGAATGTCAACTCGAGCAAAAGATTGTCAATATAATTCTCTTCTCAGGTTGAATTAGAAACAAGTGATCAGCCTCTTAGAACAATTAAAGTATTATGGACAACGCAGTACATTGAGGTTTGCAGACGAAGAGTTAAAAAACTCGATGCTTTGTGTGAAAGTAAAAACCTGTAGGGAACAAAACAAGAAAAATATGTCTCGTCAAATGACTTCACTCCACTTAGTCGCCACAGCTCTCCCCAACGCGATTCGTGAAGTGATTTTTTCCCCAACCAAAGTAAAGTGAAATTGATCTTACATTGTCAATGGATAGCTCAAATCGGTATGGGAGTAGCAGAGGAAGAACTTCGCAAGTCTTCTCCCTAAAATCAAAGTGGTAACCAGGCAACATTCAAGTGATGCAAAAACCAACAGCTCTCTTTGGGTAGCATTTTTTCTAAGGAATTAGTTGCCTCTTTTGTTTGAAGGAACGTCTTGGTGAGAGCTTTTATTGTCGCGAAGAATGGAAAATTCTTATTCCAGCGGAAAGACTTTGCGAAGCCATCATTCTTCCACTATTATTCCCAGGGCGATTCGAATTTTTCCATTGTTTAGTGCTAGATAAATTCGAGAGGGCTCAGCGTTGACCAAGCAAATCACTCCACTAATCGCATTGGTGAGAACAGTGGCGACTTTGTGGAGTGAAATCATTTGACGAGGAAAAGCATTTCCTCTGTCTTGCATACAGGTTTGTAGCTACTTGTTCACAAAATAAAAACTTGTTAAAAACTCTTTTTCTGCAAACTTCAATACGCAGTGCAGTTTAGGCGCAATATTTTATTCTTCGAGCAGATTGATGCCCTCCTCATTCAAGCTGAGAATGAAGACCATTTTATTGACAATTCTTCTGCTCGGATTTGCTTTCTCCCATGTCTGTAAGTATGAAAGTTCTCGACCATACAGTTTCGAATCATTGATGTTTTAGTGAGATGTATTACATCTCTGTTTTATATTACATTTTTTGACCATTGCAATACGCGAATGCTGGCTGGAGAAATTGACTTAAAGGTTGATTATAATTGTAGGTGGGGCAGGAAGACAGCAAGACGATTACATTTCTTGACCAGTGCAATACGGGAATGCTGGGTGGAGAAATTCACTGAAAAGTTGTTTATAATTGTAGGTGGGGCAGAAAGAAAACAAGACGATACAAACAACATTGCCGATACGAACTCCGATGTTGATCTTGATGAGAATTTCGATGCTGAATTCGTATCCGATACTGACTCTGAACTTGATGCTGAAACTGAATCCGATACTCGACCTAATACAGACAGCGATGAAAATGATGATGATGATGTCAATGATGAATCCAATGACGATGCCAATGTTGATGCTGAGTTGAATGTTCATTCTGATGCATTAAAAGACTCGAAGAAATCTGAACCCGATGAGACTGAAGATGAAGAAATAAGTAAGTAAGGTTGAAAAAACTGATTGTGTACTTAATGTACCAAATTAACTTCAATTTGGCTAATGGATTCGATAATTTGCTTAACAGATGATCCAACTGAAGATTTGTCTGAGCAAGCCGACCCAAAACCCTTCTTCAGACGCATTAGACTTAGAAGAATACGCTTCAGGCGCATTGCATACAGGAGAATCGGTTTCAGGCGCATTGCATACAGGAGAATCGGTTTCAGGCGCATTGGATACAGAAGATTTAGGTTCAGGCGCATTGCATACAGGAGAATTAGCTTCAGGCGCATTAGATATAGGAGAATTAGATTCAGGCGTATTCGATACAGGAGATTTAGATTCAGGCGTTGGGGAAAATAGATAGACTTTACCCAATATTTATGAAAGATATTGTTTCAAAGCTAATTGTATATTCCTGTACTTAATTTACGCTTACTATTCCATGATTGTTGCAACCACTTCTGTTTGAGTTTGTTTTCTTCCTTCCTGCCCTTGCCATAAGTTCGTCACTGCGATAGCTTTTTCAGGGGATTCTGAACCTGTGCAGACCTTTGCAGAATTCAGATATTCCGACAAAAATCTATTAAGCATTTTTGTTTCTTCATGACTATTATTATAAGATAAGGAAATTAGCTAGAACTGATGGTAAACAGAAGATATTCATTTTCCGACAAGACCAGCAATTTTCCGACAAAACGGCAGTTTAGTTGTACAGGGTTGTTTTTCGCTCCCCTGACCGCCCTTTAGGTACCCTATGGTGCTATTCTGCGAGACAATTCGAAACACATTCAAAACTTTTCGCGCCAAGTTGAGCTGCTTGTTATATATCTTCTGTAAGCATATTTGATATTTCTTCATTTACTACAGTTTTTTTATGTCACCATTTACTGTCAACGAAGCTTAGTGAGGTACAGGGATGCAATGTAGTGAGTCTGAGAGATCTTCATCGAGTCTGTGTCTACATCTAGACAAACATTCAACCAATTTTGGGTGGTTTTTAATGGCCGTCAAGAATGTGGTGAAGAATACGTTTTCAAGCTGCTTCGTAAGTGAAATTTATGATTTTCCCACAACCATTTCTTTTTTTATACTTTGTTTTAACTCCTTCTTGTTGTATTTTATTATATGCAGATTTTCATTAAATGAGCAGACTAAATCATCCCTGAGATTTGCTTGGCAATAAATTTTGAACAGAACAGACACTGAAGCAAAGCAATGAATAAAGAGGTAGGGGAAGGTCTGTTTTCATATGCATCTCAAGAACATGAACAATTAGATGATGCTGGGAGAGAAGATAATGCTTCTTGTAATGGCTGTACCATAAGCAATGACAATGATATTACCACTCTTGAATACAGTTATCCACACGAGATAAGTATCAATGAATATAAGCATCCACAGGCACAGGTAAAGGTAAAACAAGAACCTGAGGACATGATGAAATTTGCATCAAACATGCCTCTTCATGACCCTCCAATACATGTGTTGCCTGCAGAATGTTCACTTGAAACTTCAATTATACAGGAAGACGCTGACTCTTCCTCTTGCGCAGACAAAACAAGATTGTGGCTAAACGATGTGTCTATTAGCAGCTTTTCACCTTGTGATTTTCCATCAACTAATGATATGTGTAGCTTGAAAGGTTCATTGCAACTTAAATCACAAGAAACAATTTTGCAGCCAGAAGCACCCAAACAATTTATAAAAAAGGAACTTCACCCTTCATTTTCTGGAAAATTATGCAGAAGTGAAAGCTTAATTTCAGGAAAAACTTCTTCCAAACCTGACATAATGGTTGATAATTGTTTGCATGAGTGTGAGGTATGCAGAAAAAGGTTTTCAAACCAAACTAATTTGCGAACACACCAAAGAATTCATTCAGGTATAAAACCATACAAATGTGATATGTGCGACAAAAGATTTTCCGACCAGAGTAACACAAAAAGGCACATGAAGACACACATTGGAAGCAAACCATTTGTCTGTAAGATATGCAAGCAACAGTTCACACGTGCAACCAGTGTAAAGAGACACTATGAGCGTTTTCATGAAGGAGTAACTGCAGAAGCATGTGTACCAGTACACAGTAAATTAATTGATCAATCGTCAGTAAAAGAAATATGTGATATTTGTGGGCAAACGTTTGGTGACAAAGCAGAGATTAAAAAGCACAGAAAGTCTCATCTTCTGAAACCATTTGTGTGTGAAATCTGTGGAAAGGAGTTTCATCTTGAAAGTGGTTTAATAGGACATATGAAACTTCATGCCGAAGTAAAGCCTTTTAACTGCAAGGTAATATACCACCTTTTATTTTAACGATGTTACCTAAGTAATTGGTAGTGATCTACTGGCTATTTACAAAGCAGTACTCTGTAACCCAAATGGTCAAGAAATAACAATAAAGGTCATTTAACCTTACGATGTTAAGTCTTGGTCAGTTATGTTTACTTTATTCATTTGTTTTTTCCTGCTTTACAACAATTCAATACTTTTAGCAAGGTTTTCATGTTCTTTTTCAATCATAGAAACAATTTCCCCCAGGTTAGACACATCAGATAAGTTAAATTTAGGATGCTGAACATGATTTTCTTGGTAATTTCTAGGACTGTGGTCGAGGATTCACAGAGAATCGATTTTTGACACGTCATCTCAAGATACACCCAGGAATCAAGCCACAGGCGTGTGTAGTCTGTGGGAAGAGATTGTCACGTATAAGTTGTTTGAAGATTCACTTGAAAACACATTCGGAAAAGGGAAAATTCTCATGCAAGTCCTGTGGTAAGATTATTTCTGATGTTTTTTAATTACGCAAAGCACAAAAAATCCTGCAGTAACACATCTTGAATCTATTGACAACTTTTTGCTCAATGCAACAAGTAACTATTGTATTTTTACAATATTTAGTATATGAAGATGAGGTTTCATCTTCTGTAACAAAATAGTGCCAAATTTAACATGCCTCTGATGTCTCAGGTTATTGCTTAATACATCACACTACCAGGGGTGCACATTAGGCAGCTGCAGGTGAGACACTCCCAATATTTTTGTAGTCTGTCCTTTTTCATTATCCAAATTTTCCAATTATCCAAATCAACCTTTTTTGCATCCGAATCCAACACAGTTTTTTGGCAAATGTTGGTGATGCCATCTGCAGTTGCTGCAATAACGAATCCTGCAAAAGTCTATCCAGAATGAGTTTACATGCCCCAAACCATTTTAATGTACACCCCTGACACCATCCCAGAGTATCTGTGCCAAATTAACATGCATTTGAAATATTGACAGATATGCATTTGAATTTTGAATTCACTTTGCTATTAGGTCTTCACATGCTGACTTTCTGCAATGTGTTACAGTCCCCTTCCAATTTTGTTGCCAATTTGCAAATATAAACGTGAACTAATTTATGTTGGAGTTTAAGAAGCTGATTCTTTCTTCACTCTGGCAAGGTTTCCAACCTAGGGTTTTCCTATGGATTCTATGTAATCAGAGTCAGAAACTAAGAATTCAAGAGGGAACATTAAAATTTTTGGCTGGAAGTGTTACTTTTAATGTCATTTTTGTACACTTTGCAAGAATGCCACAAAATTTTTTGGTATTATTCTAAATATGGCAAAACAACGCCACTGAACATTACTAGACCATGTCATTTGAATGATGAATTTGGTTTTGGGTTTGGGTGGAATGGCCTTTAGTGCAGATCTTGGTGGTAGTAGCAAATATTCAAATGAGAGCTTTGAAGACCCAAGTGGAGAAAGGTTCAGTGTGAACAGCAGTTGGACACGGGTTAGTCTATCCTAAGAGATAGGGCAACTCCGTTTCAAAGCAATTTGTGATGCGACAGACACAGAGCATTTCTTTTGCCTTGGTCCTTGGTTGCATTTCACTCGTGAAGCATGTCAAAGAGACATAATTGTTGCGGGCGTCTTGATACTTTATGCACATCTTCATTTCCAATTTCTAGGGTCGTAATCCAAGGCCAGTCAACTGTCAGCTTACCACCATTTGCTGCATCAATTATTTTTTGATCAGGTACAACAAACATGTCGTCATGCAGAGATATCATGTCAAAATATTGATTTTTGCTATGAGCTGCATCAAGGTTATCCATTTCCACTGCCACAATATTAGCTTACTGTCCCGTCAATGGGAGAATATCTAGGAAGTCACAGAGACTTTCTGCAAGTACAAGTTTCGTAGCACAGGCAACACCGTGCGGACACGAGGCAGTGGCTACGCCATCAGAATGACCGCACCACTTTTTAAAGGAAAGCCTTCTTAAACAATTGATGGTATTTGCTGTCTGCTTCTCAGAGGACGAGGCACTTAGATGTAGTGCTTTTGCACTAGAATCTTGTCGTGTACCTCTATCTCTAAGTTTAGGCCACTTCCCACCCCAATATCTGACTCATTTGTGGAAAACGGTTGCGATTCTTCATTAAGCATCTTTCTCACGGCCGATTCCTGCCTTGAATTCAGAAGGGCAAAACTCCCTTTTCTGTTGACTATCTTTGCATACTTGCTCAGCCGTATTTTTACAAAACCCTTTTGCCTCTTCAACTTCCATTGGCGTCACAGACAGCACAAGTTGCAAGTATCCTATTAACGTGTGGTTTCTCAAGCGGATGTCATGATTGGTCGTATTCTCGACCCAGATTTGTAATATCTGGGTTACTCCTCACTGTAGCATAACTAATGTCTCTGTGAACTGCAAGCTGTAAGGAAGAACTCCCCTGATTTCTGGTTTGAATATCGCTGGTGTACTGGGTGTTGCTATATATCCAGTATTTGTTCTCGTTTTGATCTGTGTGATACTCCTTCGTGGTACTATGACGTCCTTCTTGCAAGTTCTCACTGCACATACATATTTATTTTGATTGGAATGCTTCATTCCTCTCATTTTTATATTTGGAAAACTTTCTTTTACTGTTTCTAAAGACAGAATTGGTACCTGCTGTTAATATGTGGTGATCTCACGGATAGAATCATACGCATAGAATACTCAGTAACTTTATAACAGAACTCAACACATCTTGCTTGCTATATATTTCTAACAACTAAACTACTCAAGTCTCAGGTTACTGGCCAAGAAAGATGAAGAAGCTGCTCTGGTGCTATGAGCCTTGAATTTTGTTGTATCAATTCCTGCAGACAGAAGTGAGGACTTTATCCATCTTGATATAGAATCTTTTGTGACTGGTAAATGAGGCTGTAAGAAACTAATAAGCAGTTGCTTTTGATTATTTCTCAAATTTGCAGTTCTCTTTATATATTCATCTAGATGAGAAACTACACAGATTTTATCATCAGGGGTATACCTTAAAAATTCCAAAGGTTTGATATGCTGACCAACCCGTGACTGTTTTAATTTCTCGACGATAGTAAAGACATATTTATCTTCAAACCTAGTCATATGATCAACGCTTAAATATTTTATTGTTTGGCACCTTTGGCCACTCAGAAGAGACAACAAAAAGGTAACCTTAAGTGAAAGTTCCTTGAGGCTCAATTGAGATGCAGGTTTCTGATTTCGAAAAAAGTTAAATTCTATATGCAAGTCCCATATATCTTTATGCTTGGGAAAAATGGGTCTTAGTTCAAATATGCCTTTCATAATTCGTTTAACAATTGGTAACTGACCAAAAGGTGTATCAGTGCTCATTAGTAAAACAGAAGAAAGTGCAGATCTGGCTGTATTTATAGCACTGTAGGAAAGGCTCTTATGGTACAAGAAGGATAGAAAATCCAACGCTTCAGAAACTGAAGGTGAAAAGATGTTCAATCCTCTTTCATTACAATATGCAATCCATTTCTGTAAGTGTGAGTTGTACTGTGTTTGGGTGCCCTGTCTCCAAGAGGATAAAATAATATTAATAGTTGCCAGAGAAAAACCTTGATCAGTCAATTTTTCCCTGACAATAGACATACAAGAATTGTCATTTTCTTGTGTAAGGGGTGTTGTTTCTCTGGCGAACCTGGAAGCAAAAGGTGGTTGGGAGATGGATTCAACACCACTGGAGAGTTCACAATCATTGAAGATAAAATTTGATACCATGATTGAGTTGGCCACTTTGGTACAACCATCACTCCGTATGCTTTCTCCTGTCTTATCTTTCGAAGTGTCTTCAGAATACAGCTGAAGGGAGGGAAACAATAAAAATCAAGTCCAGACCAGGATATCGAAAAAGCCTTTATATACTTTGCATCTGGATCTGGCTTGTATGCACAAAATACAGGAAACTGTCTGTTGAGACGTGAGGCAAACAAATCAATTTCTGGTTGAAATTTTAATAGAGATAAGGCTTTTGTAAGTGTTTTAGGATTTAACACCCATGCCATATCTAAATTTTCGAAAATCCGTGATTCCGAATCAGCAGTTACATTAGTGGAGCCTGGAAGGTGAGCTGCAGTTAACCATATATTGTTTTCTGCACAAAATTCCCAAATTTTTACAGTAATAGTATGACAATCATCACTACGACAAGTACCCACATTGTTGATTATACCCACAGCTGCTTTGTTACCAATCATAATTTTTATATGTTGATCAGAAAGATTCAGTTGATAAACTTTTAAAGCGCAAAAGGCTGCCAGCAGTTCAAGATAATTTATGTGATGAGTAGACTCCTGATCAGACCATTGTCCTCGAGTAGAAGTGTCATTCATTGCAGCACCCCAGCCTTTTAAAGAGGCATCAGAATAGACAGTGGCAGTTATTGGGGCATGAGCAATATTATTATAGCAAGTGGTGATATTATTTGACCACCATTGAAGCTCACTAGCTTTGTCCTATAATGACATCATTGCCTTAAAGTTCCCTTTATTCGACTTCAAAGCAAGTGTTTTATCCTTTTCAAGCCACCTGTAGTACAGAGCTCCATACTGAACTGCAGGAAGACTAGACACAATATAACCAATGATCTGTGCAATATATCAATAGAAAGATAATTTGTTGTTTGGCATATTTTGTTGACATGATCAGAGAGTTTTTGTCTCCTGGCATCCGTAAGATACACTCTCATGGTAATGGAATCAATGACAAAGCCAAGAAATGTTACCTGTTGTTTTGGGATAAACTGAGACTTTTCAGGGTGGATTACAAACCTAAGATTGTCGAATAAAGTAATTGTGTCAACAACTGTATGAACACAACCTTCAAAAGAAGCACTTTGCAAATATAGGTCATCAATGTATGCACTAACAATATGGTTCATAAGGCGAAGCTCTGAAAGGGGTGGTTTTAATAACTTTGTAAATCTTCGAGGAGATGATGATAGACCATTAGCATATGTTGTATACTGAAACAATCGCCCTTCAAATTTGAATTTCAAGTATTTTTGATAGCTTTCATGAATTTTTACACTGTAATAAGCATCTTTCAAGTCTATGGATGCCATCCAACAATGTGGAGTCACCAAATTCAGTATGGAGCGGATTGTCTCCATTTTAAAATACGCATACTGTATAGACGCATTAAATTTTTTGAGATTAAGTATTAAACGAGCCTTGTCATCATTCTTGGGTACAGTGAAAATTGGAGATACAAACTCCCCAGGCTCGTGGCCACTTTGAACAATGACACCCTTGTTAACTGATGCCTTTATTCCTTTATCGGCATGATGAAAATAATATTTGCAGATTGAGTTTGGTGGGTAAGAAATTTGTTTGGGTGGCAAGTCATTGAACTCCATTTTATCACCAGAGACGATGTCTAAAATATTTTGATCAGACGTAATCTCTTGCCACTGAGCGAGGTAATGACTTAATTGACCTGCTTTAAATTGCAGAACCTCATGCTGAAAGTACGGAAGGACAATTTCAGAAATTATTTGTGGAAATTTATTTACCTGTAACTTTGAAGAGTTCAATTTTTTGTGAACCTCTTCTTTGCAAAGGAGTTGTGTTGATACTGACTGTTTTGTTTCGGGGGAACTGTGGTCTTCCCCCGATAGCCTAAAAAAGAACTTCGAGATTGCGTGGCAGCACCCTGTCTGTGAAACTGATTAAAGCCAGGTCCCTGTCGAAAACCGCTTTGATAATTGGGAGCAGGGTTAGAAAAATTTGTAGCACTGCTAACAATTCTATCAGTGGCTTGCAACTGTTTCAAAACCTCAGGTAAATCATCACCAAATAAAAATGTTGTGGTTTATAGTCCTCGAGCATGCCTGCTTAAATCATTGCTGAGGTTGGACGAAGTTACATCCCGTCTTTTAAAAGTCAGCTCTTTGTTGACTTGTCCAGTCAAAATTATCGAGTCAATCAGTTTGGCAATTAAATCCTTAAAATCAGGAGAGGACTGCTGCTGCCTGGCAGACAAAAGGTCATTAACAGAGACTGTCACTGCAGCTGTTGCTTTGACAAGAGTATCTTGCAATGCAGAAATTCTCATGTCATTCTTCTTAGCATTAGCCCCAAGTTTACTCCAAATTTCAGGGTTTACCTTTGGGGTTTGAAGAGAATCACAATTACTTGGAGGTGGGTATTTCTCCAAAATTTCTTTGCGTTTCGATAACTCAAATTCGGTGGTAAATTTACCATTAATTATTTAGGCCAATTGTGTTGAAATAGGTGGGCCTTGCTCCGCCTGTGGCATTAAGGCACTATCAATGGCATCTAAAAGAGCCTTATTCTCTACCTCTTGTGGGTTAGTATCAAATTCTTGCCCCCCAAAGAGACTGACGACACCATCTTCAGATGGCGTATTGACAAGATGTCATTAATATGGGTGGAAACAGACTGAAACAGACTGTGCTGTTGGTACAATTCCTGTCTGGGCAGGACCAAAACTTGCTGTCTGTGCAGCATCAGTGTTTGCATTCTGTGATACAGGGGAAGGAGCATTCATTGATGCTACCGTGGGTTCGACATCAACTCTTCGCCTTTTTGCTGAAAAATGACGAGCGCCATTGTCGGCCTCCTCGGGTTCGGTTTGGGTTAACAGGGAATGTAAAAGCCGATAATTTTTATTCAGCTGTAATTGCATATTCGACATAAAGGTTAGAATGGTCGACGTATCAGCATCCGGTTTTGGGATTGCAGAGGGTTCTTCCACTGGATCGTGTGGCGATTCATGCTCCAAGACATCAAAGTCTTGAGCTGATGACATGTTCATAAACACGTTAAATCTGAAATCCACACAACAAAAAAGAATAAGAGAAAAATACAAGAGAAGAAACTTAGCCTTATTCCAGTGAAAACTGATTTCCAGATGAATGCGATTCAAACAGATTGGGAACAAACTAGAAACTTGAAAATTCTTCGAAGTAAAAACGCGTGTCCGGCTGGCTAAAGAACTGATGCAACTGGTTGGCTCCTGCGCTGCGCTCTCTCTCGTCCAACTACGTAACGACGTAGGCTGGTAACGAAATAGAATTATTCCTGCAGCACGCACAAACGTGGCAGGCAAATTTGACAAGCCACAGAGCATCCGTAAAAATTCAAGCAACCCAACAGGCATAATAAAAGCCATTTTTCGCGTACTCAGGGTGACATTTCCACTTGCCAACAACCGCTGTGCAAATCAAGTGTACTAAAATATGTTTTATATTGTCCTGATTAATGTATGGGATTCCAACTTTTTCTAGATGCTCCTTTAGTATAAGATTTACCTCTTTCCTTTTGTTGTCAAGATGAAAGGAATCTGCCCTCGTCACTATACCTCCCACTGCAACATGTTCAATTTGACGTGCTGTGCTCTTTGCCAATTCAATTATGTTTCCTGCAATTTCTTTAGGGTCATCATTTCCAAGATTGTTAGTCCCAAACATCATAATTATTCCATCAGGTTTTAGATTGATTGTTGGTTGCAAATATGATTTCATGTCTTCAACTTTTGCTCCTGGAAATGATTTAACATAACATCTCACGCTCTTCGCCTCGTCACTTACATCTTTTTTCTTTACATTTCTCAGCATAGAGTCCCCGATTACGGTAACACTTGGTTTTTGTGCCGGTTTTTTTGCCGGTATGTGCCGTATTTTTTTTTGACAAGCATAACAGGTGACGCCCAGGGGCTAGTACTGGGTTGGATAACTCTTGGGATTTTTTTGGGAAAAAAAACTAAAAAAAACTTTTCTGAACTAAGCGTGTTATCTAAGTCGGCAACAGTTCTCACAATACGCACTGGTATTTTCCTTTGACATGAACAACTAACTGTGTAGGCTGTATAAAATGTAAGATCTGGTGATTCATTCAGCTTGCCTATCATACCTAACTGGTCACTACATTGCTTAGGTAAATACAATAATACAATAATAAAATAAGTTTAAAAGTCCCAAAAATAATTACAGATTATAAAAAATTGCACATTAAAAGCTGAATAATAAATATAAATAAATAAATAAAATTTAGAAAAATATGTTAAATACAGGCACATTAACAGTTTATTTTTATGAAACTTCAATGTTATTATTATTTGGTATCAGATTGAAGGCGATTTCATTTACTCCTGTATAATGTGCCTTGGAAGTGCCACGTACTCCCCTAAGAGCAATCAGAGTGCATTTAAGAAGAGCAAAGCGTAATTGTGTCCTGATGTGATTAATAACGTGGCTCTGAGCTTCATCTTGGTTGGTAGAGATCAGGTTTGCAAGACGCTGCATAAACGCTGAGCAAAGGGGACCAGCCCCACCAGATGTAGTAAAAATAAGTGGAACAAATGTTCCCTTTTCTGATTGCAGAACCCTTTCTTCGTATTTGTTTTTCTTTTCTCTTTCATTTTCTTGTATATTGTATCCAGATGTTTATATGAATTCGACTCGCAGTTGGGATGGGTCACCCGAACATCAAAGAATGTTCTTTCAAATGGAGCATATACGCCCACAGCTGAGATGTCTAGCCGCGCTTCATCTTGAACATTGGTACTTCTGGAAAATCGGGTAGCTTGAACGGGCAACAGAGAAGGCTCAGTGCGAACGTCTTTGCATTTAGCTTCTTTGAGAAGGTACGAAAGAGAATCTCTGATTGCCTTATGGCGCATGTTGACATAACCCCCAGCCTTACAATCCAATGAATGATTTACGCTGTTCCTCTCACCACAACCACAGTACGTAGGCATATCTTTAATCGTCCATCCATAGCGAAGACAGACACTGTCCTGAAACTCTCGCTTGTTTAGAATGTAATTCAGAGATTTCAGGGGCAGTGCTGTCAGCCAAGATGAAGCGCCGGTTCTTTGGCCTGTTCTAAGTGTCTTTGAAGACTGAGGTCACATCGTTCATAAATTTGCTCGTACCGCTGTTTTAGAAGCTCTTCTTTTTCTTTCTTGAGATGATGTACTACCCCCGTGATGGATCCTTGGTCAAGGCTTTCAAGGCCGCTATTCTGCTCACAAATGAGTTTGACAAGGGGCTGGGTGATCTTGCGAGAGCATTCATATTCCCTTTGAGACATCCTGGCCAGATTGATGATACCCAGACCCCCATATCTGACAGGCAGCTCCAGTATTTCTCTTTGATTATCTGTGATATTCCTTCCAAGTAGAGCAGGGAGGAATCTTTCTGATATTTTCTGCTCAAGTGGAATCAGGAGTTCACTGATGTCAGGGATTGTCCGCATGAAGTAAGTCCACCGATGACAAATTCCTTTAGTAAAGGCAGCATAAGCTAGTTGGGGTTCTTCCTCAGCTATGTCTGCAAGCTCTTCAATATCGTCAGTCCACTTCTTCACCATTGCTTTTACATTGCTTAGGTACCTGTGCTTCAACTAAACTTTCTGTTGACTGGGTACTAACAAATTCTGGGCCAAGGTCACAAAAACTGGTCTAAGCTCGGATGACTGCACAAATTCTTGTAAACCCTTACCCGGGGGCGGACTGGCATGCCGAAAACCCAGGAGGCGGTTGGTGTGCAGAATCAGGCAAGGGAGTTAACGGTGTGCAGAATCAGGCAAGGGAGTTAACGGAGTACTGCCATGATATCCAAACAAACAATAGGAATGCTGTTGAAAGCTTGAATTGTGTGAATTGGCGCTTCAGCAAAGCATCAAAAACTGCGGTGCTTAAATCAGGCTCAGTGTCTTTTAGGCAGGCCTTTAATCTCCATAAAAACAACATCGGGTCTTCAGATGCCCGCAGAGTTGAATCTTTGAATAAACGATAGTGACGCTCGCGATCAACTTGTGGCGAAAAACAGCGCAACAGACTTGCCGGTAAATGTGAGTACATGTCTCTTTCATCCTCCCCCAACAATTCAAAATATGTAGCCGCAGGGACTTGTAGAAATGCAGGCAATGTAGCCAACTGTTTTTCATCTGTGTCCTAACCATTAGCTTGCACGCAGCGTGTGAAATGCTTCTACCGTCCACCAAAATTTCCTTCGCTAAAACGCTCGTGAAGAACGTTTGCCATCAAGCCAGTTGACTCCTGTCACCAATTCGTGACGGTTGCTGTGGCGCAGTAGTATCGCACAAATAGAGACGTTCTTTAGGGACATCTTACTTATTCGTAATCATACATATATCTGACTATTTTACAGACATACAACGACTATACATTTACGGAGTTCTGGCTAGTGTCTGTTGTTACAGGAATCCTGAGACAATACACAAGCTAAGATATTACAACATACACTGTACATAACGAGTACTACCAATAGATTATTGACAGGGAAACAGAGTATAATTAATAGAAGAAAATCACGCAAACTTAGAACTAAAATGAATGAACAGTGACGTGCTTAACACATGTGACAAAAGTCATCCTCATCCCCTGTGTAAGGTAGTTGAGCAAAAGTAAGAAGGCCTTCTTACGTCTGGCAGCGTGAATACCACTCACCAAAATAAATGTGTTGAAGTCTTGTAGCCAAAGTTTCCATTGTGTGGCCAGTCTTGCGCCAAGGTCTGCATCAAGCATAAATTCAGGAACCAGTTGGAAGTTTACAGCCATGACTGGAAAATACGTGTTTGTTAAATGGTTTTATCGTTGTCGCCAATGTTAATGTGTGGAGATCTTCTGACAATGATTTTTCGAAACCTTCATCACTTCGGTAGGATGCTAAGGTGACTTTTAGATCTTCGACGGAAGACACCCCAGATACAAGGTCCATTTCTTCTCTATGAAGGTATTCAGATTGCGAAGCACTCTTTTAACACGACACAGCAAACAAGCTATGACCAGCCTATTTCTCTTGTCTACAAATTGTTTTTTCATAGCAAGACAATCATTTGTAGAAACCAGCCAAGAAGCATCAAGTTTTTTTTCCTTGTACCACATCTCTATTTGTGTTCCTTGCCTGGAATGAGATTGTGATTGGTGTGTCATTTCTTCTGTTGATGCTGACATCTCCTCTGTAACGGATAACTGTTGATGTTTCTTGTTCTGTTGATGATTCATTGACAAAATGGCTCTCATTTTTCTCTGTTTTAAATGTTTTCCCAGCACTATTGAATAGTGCTGGGAAAACATTTAAAACAGCTTCCAAGTTGTCAGATCGTGCAGTCCATCTTGTATCAGAGTAGGCATGTAGTGCTATTTTCCCTTTTGTGGTACCTTTTGTTGCAAGGTGGCTTTCATGGCTTCCATAGACGACATGCCTTTTTGGGGATCCTTCCATGTAACGGTACATGTCTCCGATTGTGACAAAGCTATCCTTTACCATGGAAATGTTTTCTATGCCATGCTCAAGAACCAAATTTAGTCTTTGAGCAAATCAATGAAAGTATGTCGCAAACACATCCCCTGCTTGCTTTAAATGGTCTTGAACACCTTCATCTTTTCCTGATATGTTTGAGCCCATGGCAACTATATTGTCAAGTTCAAGATGCAGATCTTCCAAATGTTTCACAATTACCTCAGCTAAGGATTTCCCTTTTAAACTTGTTATTCTAACAAGCTAGAAAACACAAGTGATGACAGAACCTAAGCAGCAAGCATAACAGCGCAGGCGCGGGGAATACGCAGTATTACAGCGCATCACTTGAGACATCAGTCGTCACAGCGCATCTCAATGGCGATGGTTGCTTTCAGAGATTTAGGCACGCTGGCTGATAAGGTGGGCAGCGAGCTTAATGCAGAATGCGTATAAGAAAACAAGTTACCCTGACTTTCTAAGGAATGCGTGGTTGGGTTGGCATTTCGTGCAATCAACGTCTCCGGATTTTGAAGACTGACATTCTCATGTGTGGGAACATTGATCTGAATAGAGGCAGGAGATAAGGCCAACGGTTGGGAACGGCAAGATACGGCTGTTTCTCTGGCTTCCTTCATGATGTCTTGAAGGTCGTTTAGACTCAGCGATACTATGTTGCTTGGGGCGTTTGGTACTTCTTCTGCAGTGCTAGTAGTAGAAGCTGACGCATTTGTTGTGCGCTGTTGCCAGCAATGCTCGTACAATCTTTTGGCCAGTTCTGCTTTTATACTACACTGTACAGTAAATGAAAAGCTACGGTAAATGATTCTGTATATTTTTAGAAGGCAAAGAACACAGCAAAAATGAAGCTGCAAATGGACTGTTATTGATTGAGAGTGGAAATTGTCATTACTTATATTAGACGTTTGTTATAATCTATCCTGTTACATCAAGTTTGCGCTGTTGCCAATAACGAAAGAGGAGGAGCAAGCCATGAGCCATTAATAAACGCACAGAGTTTCGATAATGTCATTATTGTCATTCTTGGCTTCTGAATCCTCTTTGTACATTTGTTCTGCGTTAAACAAACTTAACATCCCTTCCGTTACTAAAAAAATCTTTACAGCATCGACCTTGAAAATTCAAGGTCGTTCTTATTCTAACAATTGCATCCAATGCAGTCAATTGGAGCCTGTTTCGCTGCTTTGTTTTAACACATGTTAAATATGAGAAAATTCTCTCCGCTACAGCATTACTTACAGGCACGCATAAGCATGACAATGCATATTCTGCAAGAAACCTGAATGGAATACTTCCACCAGAGTTCTTGTACTTTATTATTCCCAACCAAAACTTTACCGTATCCTTTGGGATAATTCCGTCAAAAACATCCTCATCAGCCCAGTTGACAAATTTAATTTTTCTGTATTGATCTTCGATCAAGTTGCTCTTTTCACATCGTAAATGGGCAAATGGGAGTTCTTTGAATGGCTTCCGTGCGGTTTGGCTTAATAAATTATCTGGGCTGATGTATCTCAGGTCCTTTAACACATTTTCTGTTCTTGGCAGCCGGCATTCAACTTCACATATTGCTGTTTTAAGGAATGTTAAGCATCTTTCTTTCATTGCAAACACATTCCTTTCTGTATCGACAGATTGAATTTGCACCCAAATTCTCAAGTTCTTTAAGCTTTTGTAGTGAAGCTGAAGCACTTTCTCTATGTTCTCCGGGTCTGCATTCGTAGACTGAAATAGAGCATTGACTGCTTCGACACTGGCCTACTCCCCTAATTGGCCTACTCCTCCACACTGGCCCACTCCCCTAATTTAGACAAGCATTGCAGTTTACAATGCTCCCCATTAATGCCTATGATTATGAAAATTTCAAGTGCCATCCTTTTTCATTTAGGCCGAAAGGCAAAGGCTGTTTGTTCAAAAAGTGCATTTCAACTTTTGAAATCAGCTTGAAAATGAAACTCACCATTAGAAAAGATGTTCCCAGAGAATAAATTATAACCAGACGGTCGTCTTTTAATTTTTGTTGCAAGAAGAGGCCTTTTGTTGGTTGTTGACCAATCTCTTCCCCACTTTCAGATGGAAAACAAGAGGGAGCGGGACCACACTTTCGATTATTTATCCAGCACTGGACATCACTTTCGCGAAGTCCAGTGCGTTTTGCGAGAGTAGTAATTCTATCTCCAAACTTTTTCAGCGAAGTTGAACATAAACCAGAATTGAATTCCAGTTCCAACAAAGAAACTTGGGCATCTGAGAATTTGCGAGGACAAGTAGCCATTTTTTTAATCACTTTTCCCAGCACAGCAACTACTAACAACAAAGATGGCCACTGCAGGCGCCTTTATTTGCGAACGGAAAGCCATATGGCCATGTGTTGTTTGTTTCCTGTTTCTATAGGTATGTTCCCAGATTAATCACAAAGGACACAGTTCATCATGCAAAAACTATAGCTTAAACAGGGATTTGCCCATATTAATCAATTGAATAATATGGAATAGTCTCGGTGATTAATTCTGACACTGGTGGCTTCGAACTCTGCAATGATTAAAGTTGCAAATTGAACATATAGAAAGTTAACTGGATCTGCCAACATTTCATGTATCATTCTTACCTTGAATCTGCTGCTTTGAGAAGATGAACGTTCAGCAACGAGGAAGTATGCTTTTGGCTCCTCCCAGTTGATCAAGATATTGTACATGACTTTACTGCGAATTAACCAGCGAGTTTCACAGTACTTTGTGAATGGTAATGAACCACATCGCTGGTTATCCGGATTCATCACAGAAAACAAATCTTGGAATCCTTCTCGTCTAATTTTGCTTTTGGAGAACCATTTTGGTACCTCTTTGAGCAAAAACCCCAGCAATTTTTCAAATGCATGCTGAATGCACAGACTGAGTGAATGACAAATGCATCTCATCTGAATACAGTCTGGAGATTTTTCTTTAATTGGTGACCAAAGAGAGTTGTGCTCCCCTATCATATTAGACGCACCATCAGAGCCATAACCAACACAATCAGATAAATTGAGACTGAAGTCCTTCAAGCATTCCACTAAAGCATCAAATAGAATAACGTCTGTGGTACTAGAAACAGGAACGAGCCCTTCAAATGCAGTGGCAATTTCATCAATACTTTCGTCAAAATATCTCAGCACGACTGCCATGTTCTTGTCAGATGAAACATCAGTTGATTCATCTACCTTTAGTTTAACTGCAAGATTTTCTTTCAGAGCAGGTGCTACAACATGTGTCAATATTTTTGTACATTTTGTTCTGTGCAACTTGATGTTCCCAACTGTACTACCTTCACCATGCCGCTTCATTATTTCACCCAAGTGATCAATTGATTGAACAGCACTGTGACATGCGATTCCGACAGCTATCTCTATTTCGAAGATTTTAACTTTCCTTGTATCGTTTTTCTTTTCAAGAACCTTCTTGAAAGGAATCGTTTTTGAATGATTTGCAACATTGGTGTTCTTTATGTGTCTTTCTGACTTTTCATGATTGGCCAGGTTAGATGCTTTTGGTATGACGGTTTGGTGGCACAGCTTACAAAAAGCGTTTTCAGTTCCATCAGTTGCTTGTCTCACTCATGCGTACTTTTCTTCCCAAGATTTTATGTACCGCCTTCCACTTTCATACGAACATATCCTTTCAGGCATATTTATTTATACGAAGAGATAGAGAGATACAGCCTGAACATGAACATAAACCGAATAAGGGGCAAAGGAAGTAAAGTAAGCTGAATACTTTCATATAACAGGCAATTGCAAATCAACACAAAAGTGTTATGTAGGCCATTGCCTGTTAAGAAATCCCAACCTAATATGCATTGTAACGGTTGAATTAATTGAGATGAAACTAAAAGTTCACCTGAGTAGGAGTGCTGATGAACACTAGCAAAAGACAAATTAAACCGAGCGGAGCCATCCACAGGCAAAGGCTGGCCAGTAACACCTACACAGTTTAAGTCGATTGAATCAAGCTGACGTGTTCATTTTGCTGACGTGGCTGTTGTTGTTGCTGAGAAACAGCAGCTTGTAGCTTTTCTTGATTTTTCGTCAAGTTTGCAACGGCGGCAGTCAAACTTGTGATGACCTCTCGAAAGTCATCTGGCGGAGCAGCTTTGGGCACAGCACTGGTGCTCAAGACAGGTGACTCGTCCTGGCAAAAGTGATGACTGGCTCGGTAACGTTCTACGAACTCACGCATGTCTTGCAGTGACGGTGTAGGGTTACCTTCTAGCAGACGCATACGAATATCGTGCGGCAAACTTTTCATAAATTGGCGCACCAGAAGGGCAGCACGTGCGTCATCGGACAAATCAGGTTCGGCTTTGTATAGAAGATCTTCAAGATCTCACAGCAACAAAGACGGGTCTTCTGTGGGTCGCTACTTTCGGCAGTCAAACTCAGCGTTATATATCTACTCAAGGTACAAGGTTCATTTCTAATTTCGTGTAACGAGTTGCCGGCTATTCCGGCCAGGAAATCGTGTACATATTATTAAGCTGCCAAGGAAGGTATTAAAAGTAAATTAGAAGAAGATATTAAGTGTCATAAGGAGATATTAAGTGTCATTAAGTACCAGCCTTATTGGCGGCAATACTACAAGGAATGCCGCGATCTACAATAGCGGCACGCTACATACAGAATCGGCGGCGGTGGAACCCTGTAGTTAGGAAGACCCTCTGGTGTAATCTTTTCGTCGTTCGTTAGAGCCATCAGCGGTCATCAGGCATCCAGTCTTTTTCCAGCAACGGGTTCTCAGGTTGGCGTAGTCAGCATTACATAATGTGTTCCAAGCACTGCCAATCCATTGGGTGACCAGGATACGCCTTTGCATGGATGTTAACCCCTTTTCATGCCCATACCACAGATCTATGTTGTTGCCTTCATCCAACCATTGCTGATAGTGTTGCCCAGCCAACATTTTCAGAGTTTGGACGATTCCGGCATCAAAAACTTGCCATAGATCTGTAGCATCTGAGCACATAGTGTCTGCCCATGCATTCTCTTCCCAGAGTACATCAACGTCTGGGTGCCATGCATTTTTTTCATCTTTCCGAACCTTTTTCCTTTGCCTCTAAAGATTATTGCGATTCTAGGTTGCTGACCATCACCGTGTATGCAACTTGCAAAGTGCATTGCCTCTTGTCTAACCCTGATCCTGGTTGAGAGATCCAAACCTCCGAATGCTTATCACCTTGCTTTATTACTTGGTATGTTCTTTTTTGGTCCACGACAAAGGGCATCGGCGACTCATCTAGGTTGAAGTGTTAAGATGGCAGGAAACATCCCCATTTACTGTTGTAAGACTCTGAGCCAGCACCCGCTCGAATCGATCACTCTCTTTTGAGAGAGTGCCATTTCATCAGATCATCCCTGAAAGCTTCTTTTGGCTTACTGTGATTCCTTTGTTCTGTTCGCATAAGGACATTGTACCTTTTCAAGAAGATTGTGATGACATGTTTTCTTATTTCAGCAGAATCATCTTTGGTGTGATCCCGTTGAATGGATCTCGCTTTTTTCCACAGCCAGTTAAAATTCACTTTCAATCCGTTTCCCCGAACAGCCTTCATTTCACTTAACAGCAACCTGTACCATTCGACGTACTTTGTTGCCCTTTTGTAAGCAGTTTCTTGTTTTTGTTTGTTACTACTGAAATAATGCTGTCCTTCTCTTTCAACCATTTGCAGATGAGGGACTGACTTACGCCATACTTTGCTGCAACCATTTCTTGGGTAACTCCACGTCCAATCTTCTGAATTTTTTTGGCTTTCATCTCAGCAAAATACTTTTTACGTGATTTAATGCCTTGTGTACATCATCAGTCCCTTCTTCAAGACGACTTTCGACTTTTTTCACCAGATAATTTACAACTGACTGGGCCACTTCGGCAATCTGCTCTGTGCTATTTGATTCTATTTCTGATGGTCAATTTTCAACGGCTTTAGAGCCTGTTTTCTCTTTGCATGAGAGTTTATGAACGCCCAAGCCCTGATTATTAACGAATACATCTTTGCAATACGGGCACGCATCGGTTTTAGGAGCGTTATCATTATCCACTTCATTTGGAAAATCAACTGCGACGGTTTCTCCTTTGTGCTTAGCAAGTTTTTAGAATCCGAAAAACCTGAACCTGACATTTGCCACACTTACAGAATTCACAGAAAAACTGCAATCTATCACAATCTAAGCCAGCTGTATCATAAGTTTGGTTGTCGAAATAAAACGAACTATTGTCTGTTGCATAATTCGGCCCCGTTCGGCTTATTATCGACAACTGTCGATGCCAATTCCGACAATGCAACTTATGGTCACCCTAGCCATTCACAGCACTCTTGCCGCAAACGGCTCATGGCCACCTTGCTGTCTGGGAACTTTTCTGCAAGTCCATACGGGCGCGTATAGTTCTTTAGAAAATGGTTAAACGAAAACGAATCGCCTGGTTTTTTTTTAATGGTAACATATGCCATCTGGAAAGAGTTAATAAGACAAAGTTAAAGATATTGTAACTAACAACTTACAATGTGTAACATTTTTGAGCTTGACTTACCTTTCATGGAAGTAAACTTGATATTTATAACGATGAACTAGGAAATACGTGTGTTTACTGCAAAGAAATCAGAGACTGAATGACATTAAACAAGTTGCTTAATGTCATTGTTTGCTTTCTTCACCTTACTTCTTTTTTTACTTTTTTTATGCTTTCTTTTTGTTGTTGGCTCCTCGAGTTCAGCCAACACTTAATCTACTCCTGCTGTCCCTGCTAATGATGCCTTCTTCTCAGTGTTTATCAAATTCACGTAATCGGGGATGCTTCCCGAACTCTTGAAGACTGGCTGCTCCTCAGGGTCACAGCTAAGTTTCGCTGCCACAAGAGCTGGATTTGAAAGAACCAATTAGGCAACCTTGAAATTTGCCCCCATCGAAAACATAGCTCCACCAATCTTCACAAAGCGTGTCATAATATCGTCTATGTCTCCTCGGGGCTTGATGAGCTTTTTCAGCATCGATTTCGTCTGTTTTTGGGTTGGTGTTGTAGCAGCATCCTTCCATGTATGTGAAGCAGCTCGAGGATTTCATTCATTTGCTTCTGTAATGCCAATATCTCTTTTTTTGCAACCTGTTGCTGTGCCAGAATGTTTAGGTTATCGATGACAGTGCTGCTTAGCTCAGACATTGCTACCTCTGGCCGCTTGAACCACTTACAACTTTCTGTTGGCAATCGTTTCATGGCAATTTCCTTCTCAGGAAAAGCTTCTGCTGGGCCATAGGGCTTCAAAAATGTTTTTGGAAATTGTACGAAATAGTTAACACCAGGCTTTGCTGTCTTTCCTTTGCTGGCTTTGTCGGCGCTTCAAGTAGCGCTTCATCAGCGGTTTTAATCTAATTTAATTCACTGCGCCCATAATGTGCTGTATGAGCTTAATAGACCCAGGAAACAACTCGAATCATAGTACTGCATATTAGTAACCAATATCCTTACATTATAATCATTTGACCGATAGAATAAGAAAATTATTGAAGATGTAATTGAAAGTCCAAAATTGCTTTTTTGGATTTCTTCACTTGTTCCATTTTGTCTGATTTTCGTTTCGTTTCTTCTTTTGTTTTTTTCGCTTTGTACTCCTATTTTAGCTTGCATATGTCCTAAATCAATACTGGCGTTAGAATTAACAAGAAAATTGGTTCCTAACAAGAATGAATTAATATTACCAACGATATAGCAATCAACATACCAAAGGCTATCTCTCAAATCCAATTCAACGCATGATTTGCCTATAATATTTTGCATGTCACCTGTTGGTGTCCTTGCTGAAATATTATTAAATATTATCATATTCAATTTCTAACGCAGGCTTCCAATACTTGTTGCTCAAATTAAACAGTTCAAAACTCATGACTGTTATACCAGAATCAATAATTATATCTGTTTGGTAATTGGACACTTTTGCGGTAAATGTGACACATTGATAAATCCTACCGTTAGAATTATTCATAATATGGAGATTTAAGTTACCTTCGTAAGCTGCATCACACCCCAACGACGCTACGTTAGCAGTTATTTCTAGTTTTTTTACTTCTCTTCTGTTTCCCTTTTCGCATTGCACCTCCACTCTACATGTCCAACCTTTTTACAGTAGTTGCAAATCGGACGGCCATCTGTTGTCCTCAGGTTTTCGTTTTCGGATCCATAGGTGCGTCTTCCAAAGCTCTGGGCTGGACTCTGTCTTCCCGATTCCATCAGTGCCAAAGAGATCTTTTCTACCATGTTTTCGAGCCGATCCAAACGATCATTGTACTTCTGTTCGGCTGACGGCAACAGCGGTTGGCATCTGCGGAGGAGCTTGATATCCAACGTGTGGTCTCATCCAAGGTGCAGAACCTTTGGAAACCTGGTCGTTTATCTCTTCTCTTTTCGCGACTGCCACTGCTTTGGCATACGATTTGGGATCAGAAATCAGCACGATCCTTTTCAAACTTGGGCGTAGGCCATTCTCAAAGTGTTCGCGCATCAACGTGTCTTGGTGTTCCATCGGCATTTCAGCGTACGCCCTTCGGACTAGTAACTGGATTTCTCTTCCGAAATCTTCCGCCGACTCAGATTCTGCTTGCCGTCTTGAATAAAGATGTGCGTAGAAAAACCTACGAGCCTCTTTCGGGATACATTTTTCGACCAGGGCTGTCTTAAACTCTTTTGGATCGTTTTTTTGTTCCAGGGGCAATTCATTGAAAAATTCGGCAGCAGGCTCCCTCAGAAAAACTGGCAAAATTTTGCACTGCCTTCGTTCGGACCAACTATTCGCACGAGCTATCCTTTCGAAACTTTTTAACCAGTTCTCTATACCATCCCCTGGCTCACCTAAAAATTTTGAAGGTTGAATAACAGTTTTTGGTTGATCTTCAATGGTTTTAAACGTTTGGGTAAGAGTTCTAAGTTCACCATCTTTCGTTCAACAACGTCTCTTTCTCTAGATCTATTTGCTCTAGACCCTTTTCTCATTTTGAAAAGGTTTAACAATGTCCAATTAATATCCGCATGTACAAAATATCAAGGGAAAGTCAATAAGTATAAATGCGCTATTTACAGTGATCACTTACGGCGACAGCTTCGGTTAAGACTTCACTTCCCTTCTGGCTGGATTCGGAAACTTCTCAGTATTCAAAATTCAGCGACAATGTCACCAAATGTAAATTGTTTCCAGTTTAGGCAGAATTCGAGCGGCTAAAACACGACAGATATAGTTTTCTCAAACGTATATCACAAACAGCAAAACGACCTTGGTCTTTCTCAAGAACCAAGTGTATAACTAACTTTCGCAAACATAAGCATATGGTTTTAAATACAGATTTACGATGACTAATTTAGCGGACTATCCAATCAAAATTAAGAATAACAGGAAACATGCAAATGGAAATGTTATGTTGAATATAAGCTTAAACGGATACAATCTAGGTTAAACAAATGACTACCAAATAAGCCGAATATACGTTTATGTGAATATAAACTTGTGGCAATGTTATGGAAAAACAACCTTAGTGATAGAAGTAAAGGAAAGACGATAAGACATGAAAAGAAGATTATATATATTGAAGACTTTATATTGATGATACATAAAGGCGGAATATCAAAACTCTAAGGAAATACCTATGTAATGAAACGCTGCAACTAGGATCACACATAATATAAGAGAGAAAAACAAGCTAGAAAACACAAGTGATGACGGAACCTAAGCAGCAAGCACAACAGCGCAGGCGCGGGGAATACGCAGTATTACAGCGCATCACTTGCGCATCACTTGCGCATCACTTGAGACATCAGTCGTCACAGCGCATCTTAGTGGCGATGGTTCCGCGTACAGATCGTATCTTGTCTTCGATTTTTTTGAGTTGGGTCTGCGGTGCAAATAATTTCTTCGGTAAAATTAGTTTTTTAATTGTCTTCTGGTTGCTTAAATTTTTCAATGGGGTTGCTCTCAGATTCACCATCGGCAACTCCACTTTCCATGGACTTGCGTTTTCCTGGCCTCTTGATGGTCTGCATCGGTAGCTACATTTTCATCATTGCGTTCTTTGCTTTCTTCCACCATATTTCTAATCGATAATTTTATCCTATTTTTAAATTTTCCCGTGATTTTTCTTTACAAATTGTTGCAGACTCTTTTCGCAAAGATGTTTCTTTGTTTTCCCTCTATTTCTAAGTCTTTACCTGGCATATTGAATATTTTTTCTGGCAACTGTTTTTATAACTATAAAAACAGTTGCATATTGCCATCAAATGTCCACTGTCAGTTTCTTTGTTGCAAGGCAAACCAATATTTTTGGCAGCCTCTTTAAAAATTTTTGTTTACAGCGTCGCCATGTTTAAAACACTTGAAATTCCCAGGGTCACTAATTTATGCAATTTATATTGTTAATTGATTAGCCAATCAGAATCCACTATTGTGAGGTAGGTACCAGGACTACAACTGTTTCCATTGTGGCCCCGGGTTCAAGGTTGAGCTTCTCTATAAATGTTTCCATGTTAAGCCTTGGGTCATCTTATTTCCTTGGAAGCCTTTTGAGCACTTCGTGTCTGTTGACAGGAGATACCAGCTTTCCTGACCCTGGCGCAATGTTCTCTGCAGCTCTGTTGTTCACTAATGCTTCATGTTGCAAATTTGGCATAAAACTACTTTCATTTGACGGAGACTGATAATATTCTTGGATCAATAATAATTGATTGATTTGTTCGCGATCGAACGGCTTTAACTAAAATTTCATACGTTGCATTAAAATGCAGTAAATGACAATTTTGTTCAACGTATGAAGCTCTACAAGATAAGCTAACTCGTATCACTTCCAGTCATAATGTTTGAGGGCAATAAATCTAAGCTTTCCATTACATAGAATTCATGTACAAATCCAAGGTTAACAACTCTGTTAGGTTATTTGGAAAAGAATCTACCCTGTCAGTTAGTTAACACATTGCAATTACTGTTCAGTTTTTATGAGAATGTATAAATTTGTATGATGCATGTTTGGTATTTTTTATATAATTAGCACTCACACTCTTTTAACCGGCCCGCCCCAATTTGTATAGTTGAGACACGATCGTATGTTTTCATGCATAGCATTTGGTAGTAATTATTTGGTATTTTGCTGATTTTTTGGTATTTTGCATGTTAAAATCATATCGTAATCGAATATTGAATTGTATAGATAATGTAAGCAATCATGAATAATAACAATATAGTTACGCCTTTTGTTTTTATGTTGTCCAGCTGCCTATAGGTTGACTTTTGATCAATGTTACATAAATTGAATTGGTAGTGCTATGGTTTGGCAACTGACAGATTAGAAGTTCAAGACCAGGTGCCTATAGGTTGACTTTTGATCAATGTTGCACAAATTCAATTCTTAATAGAGTTTAAGAGTTACACTTACATCGCTTCTTTCATCGGTTGCAGTGGCCTAGAGGTAGTGCCATGGTTTGGCATCTGACAGGTTAGAAGTTCAAGGCCAGGTGCCTATAGGTTGACTTTTGATCAATGTTACACAAATTGAATTCGTAATAGAGTTTAAGAGTTACACTTACATCGCTTCTTTCATCGGTTGCAGTAGCCTAGAGGTAGTGCTATGGTTTGGCATCTGACAGGTTAGAAGTTCAAGGCCAGGTGCCTACAGGTTGACTTTTGATCAATGTTACATACATTGAATTCTTAATAGAGTTTAAGAGTGACATTTACACCGCTTCATTCATCGGTTGCAGTGGCCTAGAGGTAGTGCTATGGTTTGGCATCTGACAGGTTAGAAGTTCAAGGCCAGGTGCCTACAGGTTGACTTTTGATCAATGTTGCACAAATTCAATTCTTAATAGAGTTTAAGAGTGACATTTACACCGCTTCATTCATCGGTTGCAGTGGCCTAGAGGTAGTGCTATGGTTTGGCATCTGACAGGTTAGAAGTTCAAGGCCAGGTGCCTACAGGTTGACTTTTGATCAATGTTACATACATTGAATTCGTAATAGAGTTTAAGAGTGACATTTACATCGTTTCAATCATCGGTTGCAGTAGCCTAGGGGTAGTGCTACGGGTTGTGCACCGACCAGGTAAGTGGTTCGATAGCAGGTAAGTAAATGTGAATTTACATCCATGTAAGTATAATTCTGATTTATCATTGATAATTGGCCTTGTCTATAATTATGCACTAACATTTGATGATTCTCGCAAAGTAAAAGCGTGAGTGATCGCAAACACAAAACGCCAGGGATGAAAACCAATCGGAGCATCGCACAAATTGAGGAAATAAGCAAGGGGACATTGCCCGAATCATGAAAAATCAAGGGGGAGATAAGTTCAGTCTGCGTTTTCTCTAGAGGTGTTTTCTTGTAACAAAAAGTTGAACCACCTCCCCTTAGTTTTTCTGGCGAGAGCGTATGACCCCTTACTATTTACAGCCATTTGCGCGATATCCCCTTAGCTTCTATTCACCACTGCCAACCTCTCTACTATTACTAACTTTTCTAATTGAAGTCTACTATCACTACTACTATTCTTGGACTATATGTTAGGAGATAGTTAGAATTACGGTAGTTAGTAAGGAGAATTACAGATAAGTACCTCGATATCAGAGAAAGTTAAATTGAATTTAAATGACTTACCGTCGTCTCGAACCACTTACCTGGTCGGTTGCACACCCCATGGCACTACCTCCACGCCACTGCACCCGATGATTGAAGTAATGCAGTTTTCAATGTCATTGTTTTACATCGATCAGACACAGAAAAAGAAATCTGTAACATCTCAAATCACATACAAGCTACACCAATCACAGTGGTAAATTATTAACCACATGGTACGTTTTCTGGTGAAGCTAGCTACGGAGGAGTGACCGGAGTTGCGACAAAGATGATTCGAGATTTCAAGCTGGGAGCCGTAATGGACACATGAGATGGAGAGTATCCCTTTTCCAAGTCTATTACATCAACATACTGTGGGGGAAGTGCGAAGGAGGTAAATACACTTTACGCTTTGACGGTTTATAAAGGTGCTCCTACGAACGTGACAACTATAAGTTAACCAAAGCTGTACGTGAATCTGACAACTGACAAGCTGACATTTTGCGGGCCTAATCCTTGTACTCTCGTATTTACTATCAAGCGAGTGGATATATACTTGTTGCAAAATCAGGTAACTATCAAAGCGTATATACAAATAAAAATGTTTTAATTATAATAATGTAACTTAACTTTGGCATCCCTGCCTTTTTGCAACGTTATGTAAAAGTATATAATATAAATGAATATACTAAAATATCAAAAAGAGATAAAAAGTGTATTAAAATATAGATATCTTACATGTCTAGCAAATCTTTTATACCGTCTGTTTCATAATCCAATTGTCTTTTTTGTAATAAATTGCTTTAGCTCGTAATTGCTTTAACATTGAATAATTTGTCGAACTTTGAAAGTCAAAATTCTTAGATATCAACCCTGAAATTCTACCATTTTCATTCTTGTTGTGAGTAGGTTAATAGCGAAAAATGTATGCATAATTTTCAAATTATATTTGCGCAGTGTTAATAAGTGCATTGAAATCTATAAGTATTTAAACAAAAAACTATGTAAAATTTCGTTGCATTAGCACTTCACATATTTTACACTTACTTTTATCAGCTTTTTGTCATCGTTGCATTAGCACTTCACATATTTTACACTTACTTTTATCTTCTTATCATAATTGTGAGGTAGTAAGCACTGGTTTAATTCACAGCTGCTGCAAGAAAAAGTGAAGTAAGAGGTAATAAAAATTTGTCATAAATGAAGTAGGTAAGCACAATCGAACATCAAATCACTTTCAAATCAAATGCCCGCAAATAGAAGATGATGATCAATCATATGTCTAGAAATTTGCTGGTCTTTTAAACAAATCTTCAAAATATTATCAAGACAAGCATATACGGTATCCAGAGCAGAGACCTGCTTGACAATGGTAACAGAAGACTTGGAAACACGTTACGTGTAACTTGACTGCAGCAACAGGGATCAAACGAAGTATTGGTGTGCAACTACATCGAATTATACAGTGAATAGCAAATGGGGTTGCTGGGTGGGAAGGCGTTAGATGAGTACTTGGTAAAGTTTTCTACTCTACAGTTGCAACACAGCTGAGGGTCACTAATTGCGACGCAAAAGTTGCTGACTCTGGATGCTAGAGTCCCGCTTAATCAAGTTATTACGTATACATGTATCTGTATACGATTACAATGCTGCAGCTTAAAAGATGTCATGCTTATCGCGTAACCATGAACATCCCGGAAAAGTAGTTATACGAATAAAATAACACTTCAAACCCCACAGGCCTTTAGATATTGAAACATCCTTTCACAGTGCTTTCCATGATCGTAAAGCTGCAAATTGGAAATACGTTCTGTGTAAACATTGCCTTGCAGCTACGGTCAAACGCAACATTTACCCCTAAATAGTTAACAATTCATGTGTGTTTTTCAGGAGGTGGCCAAACGCTTACAACACTTCATGCCGCATTTCACAAAAATGCCTTTGACGTTTTTAAGGCAATAGACAAAATTCTTCATCTCAAAAGAGTACAACGGACGTGTTTCAAAAAATACCTGGTACTTTCCAGCATATTAAATTGCCCTTATATTCAAATGTTATTGTTTCCATCACAAACTTCGAAAATGTTATGGCATTTGCCGTGTTTGATGCATGGGGCATAGTTCTCTATCTAAAAATAGCACAGGGGGCATCTTTTAGTTGGGGACCATTATCTTGTTCAGTGTATTACGTTGCACTTCTTTTCAAATGTTGATGCTTTTATCACAAATTTCAAAAATGTAGCTGCATTTACCGTTTTTGAGGGCAACGTTCATACTGAATTGAAAATAGATGAATTTTTCAGAACTTGAGAAGTTGAGGGCAACGTTCATACTGAATTGAAAATAGATGAATTTTTCAGAACTTGAGAAGTTTCCAATACTTGTTAGGCATCAAGAAAGACGCAGTGGAATCAATACGGCTGATCAGTTGTACAATTAGCCAATAAGACCCAGTCCTACTCGTTTCAAGCCGATGTAGGAGTCTTTTTCACCAAACACATATCATTCTCATCCCTTCTTGGCACAAAGTCACAGAGATGATATGTTACCAGAAGGTTGAATATGAGATGGTCAGGATAATATTAGTCGACATCAAATTGCAGTTCTGGACACAAATAGAAGAGCAGGGTAATCCGTGATAAAAGGGTGTTAAAAATGCAAATAACTTTAAGTCATTTATCCGAGAGGTCCAAACATCGCAGCATTGCCCATGAGTAGTTTTAGACAGACCCTTCAAGTATGCTGGAGTTGATATTTTTGGGGCGAGACGCACCTCTTTGCTGCATCTTTATCAGCTTCTGTACTCACGTGGCTAGCTCTACGTCATGGGTTATCACTTAATACCCACAAAACGAGAGTCATATCTACGGACGATATCTAGAACACGATACCATATACTTATGTGGCCTAGAAATGCAATTTGATATAAGCTCTTTTTGGTGGAGGGAGAAGTTGCTTGAGTGGATTATTGGACTGGTAAAAGTAATGTTGAGATATCTGAGAAGGCCCATGCTACGTTACGAAGAGATGGAAGCTGTATCTCAGAGCTTTGCTTAGATAATGATATGTTGAAAGATGTTGCACGAGACGCAGTTGCGTAGATAGAGGGGGTCAGGTGGGGCGAAACCCCCCCCCCTGTAGAGCTAAACTGCCGCTTTGTCCGAAAATTGCTGATCTTGTCGGAAAATAAATATCTTCTGCTCACGTTCAGTTCTAGCTAATTTCCTCATGTTATATTCATAGTTTTAGGAAACAAAAATGTTTATTAAATTTTTGTCAGAAAATATACATTTCTGGCCCCCTATAAAATTTCCTATCTACGCCATTGACGAGACGTTTATGCTATTTATGCCAGATTTTAATTAATTTTATGAGTAAATGAGTAAATTATTCTTGGTTTATGTTTTAGTTTTTATTAACCGTGCATGATGAATTTTAAGATTTCAGTAGCCATTGTTCATAAAATTAGCCATTGATTAGCCATTGCCTACCTTATGTTAAACATGAATAAGCTAGATATTGAGAGGTTGTAGTTGTAGTTAATTTTTTATATAGTTTTTGTATTTAAACCTTACATTTTTATACTATGTTTGAAACTTGCTTTCATATCCTATTTACATAATAGACCAGTACAACATATTATTACCATGCAGTTAATGTTTGCAAGTGTGGTTGCTGTGTTTTCCTGTTTTCGGCATTTTGCGTGGCTTTAGAAAATAGTGTCATAAATATTGTATAAAGTCTGCTAACACCCCGTTGTCTATCGGTCTAAATATGCACCTGATTCCCAGTAGGGGCACAGTTAGAGAGATCGGGTCAGGGAACCAAATCACAGACCCCTCTTTGAAGAGGATTTCACTTAATCATTGCAATGTTGTTTTTCATTTTCATTGTGCCGTCCCATTTGTCTTTCTTCTCCCTTAGGTGGCTCGTTTGACAGGTCAAACTCTAGTGTACCCTAGTAAAAGCCTCTTTTTGTGAAAATTTTCAGTTAGCAGCATCTGAAATATCAAAATCAGATTCGGTTAGAGTTCTCTGATATTAAAATTGTCAAGGCTTTCTTTTTGGCAATTTTCAGTGAGCATCTTATGTATCAAAATCAGCAAGCAGGTCCAGATCAATTCTCCAAATCAAGAAAGCATCCGAAATTCTCCATAATATTATTCAGTATGTCTTTCTTTGTTTTATTTATCGCAATGCTACCTGCTTTCTTGCAATTACGTGCCTGTCACAATGGAACACAAAGTCTCCGAATTTTGTCGTTCTTCAATTTGCAAAACTTTTCATGTACATACCCCCATACACTGTTGTATTTTTTCATTCATGTTTTTTGTGCTGGTACGGCGCATTTGCTGATGATACCCCTTTCATTACACTCACCGCACATCCTACACAATGGTGACTCTCATCTTCTATCTATGAAGCGTTTGGTGTTGTTTGTTCTGAGAGCTTCCTCCTGCCCACTTGTATGCTCAGTAGCTACATCGTTCCAAGTCAGCGCGTTTTAACCATATTCACAACTTCATAGTAATATTTCTCTCTAATTCTCTGACGTTTCTTCTCTTCATATATCATTATTATCAAATTGTTATTATTGTTAATTATTTTTATTTTTGTTATTATTATTGCAAAAATCTACTGCGAACTATTTTAGAGCGAGTCTTAGCAGACATCAAGTAACAGCTATCTAATAATAACCATCTAATAATAGTGCTGGACATATTGCTCCAGCTTTCAGCTAAGTTATTAAAGTCAAATAATGAAATCAACTGATACAATCAAATTACTCGTACCAGCAAAGTATTTAAAATTTAATTCTCGTTTTATTTTGAAAAAAATCCCAATTAAGAGTTTGCAACAAAAACTTCTTCTCGCATCAACTTGTTTAGGAAGACTTTAGAAGCTGCTATCGTATTGTCACTGATAAGTCCAAGAGTTTAGTCTTTACAGAATATGTAATTATTCAATGATTTAAGCTCTCGCTTCATCTCTCGGCGTGTATCGGCCATGCCAATGCCATAGAGGAATGGATCAACTAAAGTGTTGATGGCGGCAATGAAGATACTTCCCGACCTGAAAGCCGAAGCATCGTTGACTTCCTTAAATCCTGTATGCATAATATAAAAAGCCAAAGGACACATGCACACGATGTAGAGAATGGCTACAAAACTTGCGCAGATCGCTAGCTTCAGCTGTCTTCTTATCAAATCTTTTGCCTCGGCCTGTGCTCCAAAGTTGTTCGCTGGTTCCACTTTTAGCTTCCTCATCGATAATAGATAGAGACGAGTTTGCAAGATGAGGAGAATGACAGATGTGGGTAGAACTGAAATAAAATAAATGATGCTGAATGTCGAAGTCAAAGGCAGTAGAACCAATGTGTAATTTGGGATGTAGCGTTTGTAGTCGAAGAATCCAGCAATAATGCCAGAGATCCATATCGTGTAAAGCAACCTTTTTACACGTTGTTCAGAAAATATCTGGTGAACACGAAAGCAATGAACACAGGCAATGTAACGCTCCAAACAGAGTGCAAGGATACTGCCACTAGCTGTGACTACTGTGACAACGCAGCTTATTTCCATTAGTTTACGGTGCAACTGGCAGCTCCAGGACTTTGTCTTCGGGTCAAATATTCTTCCACTAGCTATGATGAGTGCACCAAAATTTACTTGGATGAAATCTGAAATAGTAAGGCTTGCCAAAATCATGTGACGAGGCAGAGTTAATCTTGATTTCCAAAATAGCACTTTGATGAGGAGAATTTGAATGGGAAAAGATACCATAGCCAGGGCTATTATGAATTTTCCTGATTCTATTCTAATGCAATCATGTTGATTTGTGCTGGCTGTGTCGTTTTCCATCTTCATTTCATGTCATTTACCTCTCCCGCAAAGGAAGAAATGAATCCAAGACTTTATACATTTTGAGGGCGTGATGTTTACACAGTTGCATTTTCAGATTATTATCTGTATTGAATTATTTAAAACGCTTTTGTATATAGACTATCTAGCTTAAATACATCGCCTCTTAAATAACTTAGAATTTAGTGTTGCTTCGAACATTGGCGCACAAGTGCACAAAGAGAATTTGCGAATACACTGAACAAATTCCCACTCTCAACTGCGGTCTCGTTGGCCATCTGTCTTAAATGTGGCTACACACCAACAGTATCCTGCATGCGGCCTCAAACTCTTCAAACGAAATAGGAAGAATTTGCGAATCAATCAACAAAATCTTGTACGAGCCTCGCATTCAAAAATTTTATCCCTCTTTTTCTTTTGCTTATTTGTTGTTTGACAGCTAATGCAATTGCTTTGTTTTGTGCATGGTTGTACAGCGTGAAAACATACGCAAAACATAGCGCGGTTATTTATATCTTGTCTGTCACTTATATCATTACATAATCCCCCTGCTTCTCTGTGCTCTATTTCATACCCCTTTCCCGTAGCGATATGAAATAGAACACAGGGAAACAAGGGGATTATGTAATGAAACTAGTCTGTCACTTCTGTTCTATTTTTTCACAAAATGGCCAACATGGCTGTGAAAGGAATGCTGTCCATTAGAATATCCTTTTCTGTTAATTAAATTATAGCCTCAAAATCTTCTTCTGGAATAAATGAGAAGAGAGAAATACAAGGCCCCTCAAAACGTCTTTGGAGAGAGGTTTTCTTGCGACAATAGATGCAAGAAAAGCTGTACGGCTGTACGGCTTTTCGCTCATTGGTTCGCAGGATCTATTCTTCGAGGCTACATGCAGGCTAATCAAGACCACATGCGGTCACTACACCAGATTTCAACTTTAAATTCGGAAATCATGGCTGTCAGATTGTGTGAATCTTTTAATGATTCGCACATGGGTAATTGCAAGTAGCGAGTTAAAAAGGTCATTATTTGAAAAACAATCTTTTTTAAACTTGTTGCCTCAGAACGTTGAGAAAAATGACTTTTGCTAAACACATTTACGACACACTGTCACGAACATCTGAGCAACGATTTGGTAGTGTTATGAGACCCTTTATAAAAATATGCGAAGACATATTATTGCACTTTAAAATAAGTGTCGTAAAGGGCTCTAACGAGATTATATAATTTAAAGAGATTATATAAAGAATATTATATTATAAAGAGATAAATTTCCGCTGGTGATGAGAATGCCACCATAGCCAGGCTGCGTAAACAAAATTTGTAAAAAGTGAAGTAATGAGTTTACTCACTGAATATTATACCGTCATGGGCAAAAGGTGTTAAAACCAATGAAGATATGGCCATCCATGAAGAGAAACAGAATGGTACCCTAAAAGCAACCTGGGACATGGCCATCGGTTACGCCCATTACGACAGAAGATGAAGATGAACACTTTAAATTATTTATAAGATAAAGGAAATATATGTAGCTCGAGTTTTCATTAAAATTGTCGTAGAGTGGGTACGGCAGCCCACCAACTTAACGTTGGTACAGTGGGTATTGCCGCCCACCAACTAAGTTGTTGGTAGAGTGGGTACGGCAACCCACCATTAAAAGATAGAAGGCAAACCTGTGTCTATCTCTGTTGAAGTCTGAAAGAAGTCACTGATCTTAGCAGCACCAAGACTCCACCGACATACTGAGTGCCGTACCCCACGTCTGGCGGTGGAAGTTCAAAGACAGAAAACCACCCCACGACAGTAGTCAAAAAGAAATCGTCTGACAAAATGTTTGAAAGTTTCGGAATCAGGGCATTCAAGTCTACAGATTCAGCAAATTTAATTGGTTTTAGGGTGCACATTAAGCCTTCACTTCTTGTACACTTGGTGTGCAAAAGTATTGCACAGATTTATAGCTAAGTATTGTGAAATGTACGAAAGACCAGGTATAAAAATTAACTGCAATGTCTGAATATGAACAAATGATACACAAATGCAACAACAGCAAAAATAAGTTGAATTTAATCCGCAAGTTAATTATCAACAAATTAGCCAAGTTCGTGAAGAAATTTATAACATTAAAGAAAGCGAATTCGATCTAATTATTCTTGAAAACGCTATTGGCTGAAAGAGTACAGAGAATGCATTTTTCGTGAATTCACCGAAATTCGAACAACAATTCATTTGACCCTTGTTCGTTGACAGTTCAGAATATGTTACACTGCATTTTTCTTTTCAAATAGCTTTAATTTTTATTATTGTCGGAAGCCTGAGAAAAGGCAGATAATGATAGCTGCGAAATCTGCGTTTGTGTCGATCATGTTTCAGACAAAGGAGCTCAACTGCATGTGCCGGGATAACAAGGGTTGAGGCTAGGACGAAGGAACTATGCTTTCCGGATTCAAGCATCATGAAATTATAGAAAAAAATACAATTTTTAATATTTTTGCAGTAGAGCATCGACAATTAATGGGCCTAAACGGAATAATGGCGCATTTCAAATATGTTATGATATCTGTAATAATCGCAATAAATTCTTACGTTATGTCACGTTGTGTTGTTTTGCCAACCTCGGTTCGGCGTAAATTTTTGCGTCACATCAATCTGTTTTGCAACTTTGACGTTAGTATGTATGCGTTTGCTGTGGTTTGTTCTGAGATCTTGCTCCTGCGCACTTGTATCCTCAGTACATCGTTCCAAGTCAGCGCATATTAACCATATTCACAACTTGATAGTAGCTAATTCTCTCTAATTCTCTGACAAAGCGCGCTTACTAAAGAAAATGAACTTTTTTCGTTAGACTTTTCTTCTCATCCTTATTATCACATTGTTATTATTGTTAATTACTTAAATTTTATTATTATTATTATTGCACAAATCTACTGCGAACTATTTTAGAACGAGTCTTAGCAGACATCAAGTAACAGCAATCTAATAATAGCTTTCTAATAATAGTGCTGGACATATTGCTCCAGCTTTCAGTTAAGTTGTTAAAGTCAAATAGAGAAATCAACTGATACAATCAAATTACTCGCACCATCAAGTGTTAAATATAATTTCCGTCGTATTTTGAAGCAAATCCCAACCAAGAGTTTGCAACAAAAACTTCTTATCGCATCAACTTGTTTAGGAAAACTTTAGAAACTGCTATCGTATTGTCACTGATAAGTCCAAGAGTTTAGTCTTTACAGAATATGCAATTCTTCAATGATTTAAGCTCTCGCTTCATCTCTCGGCGTGTATCGGCCATGCCAATGCCATAGAGGAATGGATCAACTAAAGTGTTGATGGAGGCTATGAACATGCTTCCCAACCTGAAAGGCGAAGCACCGTTGACTTCCTTAAATCCTATATGCATAATATAAAAAGCCAAAGGACACATGCACACGATGTAAGAATGGCTACAAAACTTGCGCAGATCGCTAGCTTCAGCTGTCTTCTTATCAAATCCTTTGCCTCGGCCTGTGCTCCAAAGTTGTTCGCTGGTTCCACTTTTAGCTTCCTCATCGATAATAGATGGAGACGAGTTTGCAAGATCAGGAGAATGACAGATGTGGGTAGAACAGAAATAACATAAATGATGCTGAATGTCGAAGTCAAAGGCAGTACCACCAATGTGTAATTTGGGATGTAGCGTTGGTAGTCAATGAATCCAGCAATAATGCCAGATATCCATATCGTGTAAGTAACCTTTTTACACGTTGTTCAGAAAATATCTGGGTGAACACGAAAGCAATGAACACAGGCAATGTAACGCTCCAAACAGAGTGCAAGGATACTGCCACTAGCTGTGGACTACTGTGACAACGCAGCTTATTTCCACTAGTTTACGTTGCAACTGGCAGCTCCAGGACTTTGTCTTTGGGTCGAATATTCTTCCACTAGCTGCGATGACTGCACCAAAATTTACTTGGATGAAATCTGAAATTGTAAGGCTTGCCAAAATCATGTGACGAGGGCAGGGTCAATCTTGATTTCCAAAGTAGCACCTTTGATAAGAAGAATTTGAGTTGGAAAAGATACCATAGCCAGGGCTATTAAGAATCTTCCTGATTCTACTCTAATGCAATCATGTTGATTTGTGCTGCATGTGTCGTTTTCCAGCTTCATTTCATGTCATTTCACTTCTCCCGCAAAGGAAGAAATGAATTCAAGACTTTATACATTTTGAGGACATGATGTTCACACAGTTGCATTTTCAGATTATTATCTGTATTGAATGATTTAAAATGCATATGTATATAGACTATCTAGCTTAAATACATCGCCTCTTAAATAACTTAGAAATTAATGTTGCGTCAATCATTGGCGCACAAGTGCACAAAGAGAATTTGCGAATACACTAGATATATTCGCAGTCTCAACTGCGGTCTCGTTGGCCATCTGTCTTAAATGTGCCTACCCACCAAGAGTATCCTGCATGCGGCCTCAAACTCTTCAAACGAAAAGAGTAGAGTTTGCGAATCAATGAACAAAATCTTGTATGAGGCTCGCATTAGAAATTTTTATTCCTCTATATCTTTTGCTTATTTGTTGTTTGACAGTTAATGCAATCGCTTTGTGCATCGTTGCAAACGCTTGAGAATATGCGCAAAGCATACCGCGGTTATCTATATCTTATCTGTCACTTATATCATTTCTGTGCGAAAGAGAGGCAGTCTGTTTGCTGGCTTAGCTTCTACGGCTTTTCGCTCATTGATTCGCCAGCTTGTACTCCTATCTATATTATACACTATATATATACAGCTGACATCCGCTAACTTGGACATTCGCTTGTTCGAACGAATTTTCGTTTCCCTTGCTTTTGCTATAGCGTTAGAACTCACTGCTCGTTAACTCGAATACCCGCTAACTCGAACATTCGCTTGCTCGAAACGAATTTTCGCTTCCTTTGGACCAAAAAGTGTCCGCTAACTCGAACTCTAAGAATTTTTTTCACAAAATAATTCACAAATGCTATTATCCTGTCATTAAATTAATATGTTATTAGTTGTTAGTATTTAGTAATTAATGTATCGCTATAGAACATCTATAAACGTACTTGCTCCTTCAAAATTTAGTCTACAAGTAACTTTCATTCCTTCTCCGTCACCAAGGTTGACTACTGGACCCTTTATTGTTACATGGCACGAACCGTTTTTATCCTCCCTCGATAAAACATGTTGGTGTGTAGCCATATTCGTAAATAATGAATTCCTTTTGGTCAGTGTCCAACAATTCTGGCAAAAAGATGTTAATAACATTAAAAACATTAGTTCTTTAAATATAGTTCTAACTTCAGACTTTTGTAACATTTGAAAACACGCCAGAGCATTTGGGACCTTCAAATCATACTTTCATGTAGATGTTGTTGCGTGCAGCAATAATTGTCAAGGGACCTTCAAAGACACACATGTTGCTTTATGATAATTTTGTTTTGTGATCGGTAATCTATTCTTAATGATTGACTATGTCTCGCGTGCATTACCATATTTGGGTTGCTTCCCGCAGCTTTAGCATGCTATTTATAAACACGGGAGTACATTGTTTCGAAAATCGCAGCTATAAAAGTTTTGTACACACGACTTTAAAAGAAGTCAAATCATTCTTCTTTTCCACTCGCGTATCCTTCCCGTCCATTTTCGTATAATTTTGTTTCGTTCTTATTGTTTCTTAATATGTAACTGCTTACCGTTTTTGAGCGCTGGGGAATAGCTCTAGATCTAAAAATAGCACAAGGGTCATCTTTAAGTTGGGGTCCATTATCCTTTTCAGCTAAATACGTGGCACTTCTTTCAATGTTCATGCTTTTATCACAAATTTCAAAAATGTAACTACATTTACTGTTTTTGGAGGGCTAGGGAATAGCGTAAATCTAAAAATAGGCACAAGGGACATATTTAAGTTGGGGTCCATTATCCTTTTCAGCGAAATACGTGGCACTTCCTTTCAAATGTTCATGTGTGGCCCGGATCGGCTTGATTCAAACTTACTTGAGATATGAAACAGACATAAAGGAAATTTCCAACAACATGTCGTTTATATTCCCGATTCAAAACTAACTTAAACTTATACACATTAAAAACACACAACGTCTCCAAGTCTCTTCACCCAAATCTCCTCTTGCAGTCCCCTCCCAACGTGTTCTTCTCAGTCTTTTCCGGGGGTCAGCTAGTAATGTCACGAAAAAAAGGGGGGTCTTGGCAAGGTCCTGACACATGCTTTATCACAAATTTCAAAAATGTAACTGAGTTTACCGTTTTTGAGGGCTGGGGAATAGCTCTTCATCAAATAGCACAAGGGCATCTTTTGGTTGGGGTCCATTATCCTCTTCAGTGGTTCAGATTGCCTATCTTTACAATTGCTGATGCGTTTATCACAAATTGCAAAACGTTAATGCTTTACAGTGTTTAAGGAATGGAACCTTGTTCTCCATGTCAAATAGCACATGGGGGCGTTTGCAGTGGGATCCATTATTATTATTCAGGATACCAGTTTGCGCTTCTTCACAAATGTTCATGCTTTTATCGCAAACCGCCCAAACGGTTTGCATTTACTGTTGTTGAGTCCTGGGTACAGTGTTCGCTCGACCCAGCCTTAAAAGCGTGTGAAGAAAAATGACTTTCACATAAAGTAACTCGTAAAGTAGGCGTCAGATATATAAACATTTTTCACATGTGAATTCAGGCTACAGAATTTCATTGAATCAAGAAATGTATAAAAAATTCCGTAGGGGTACATTCTGTCTGCATGCATGCATCAAGAATTCAGCCAATTCACACAAAACAAAAACAAACAACAAAGCAAACTAACGCAGGCACTAAGCAAAGGCATCACAAATTATACTTTCCTTCATTAGTGATCAAGGTTCAATACAGTGATTGTCCTTGTTTTGGGATTCATGTTTGCGCTGGCATTTTTGTGGGAGATTAATAAATTCTAAATTGATGAGCAATAGCTATTATTATGGCCACTGTACATTCAGAATCAGTTGCTGCAATTGGTCAATGTCTGGTACTTTTCACTCAAGTTTAACAGTTGGTTACGCCAATAGGACGCGCGAGACAAAAATAGCCAAAAGCCCCCAATCTTTATGACAGTGGCGTAATAATTTTCCTAAAGATTTCTGTTTCAATCAGTGCTGCAATTTCAACACACAATTTCACCTTGTGCAGCAAAGGTGGGGTACAAAATTCAAAGAAACCTTCAAATGACTCAAAAATGACGGTTTTTAGTAATGGCTTCGTTGCACAATTAGCCAAAAAATTAACAAATAATGGCGAATTATTTAATATCCAAGTCAAATCCTGTAAGCCTAAAACCTGAGCTACAGGTAAATTCACCTTCTCCGATTTCAATTCTTGGACAGAAAATTCATGGAACTTAAGGGCGTATGGAGCCAAAACTGCATATCTTTATTGAAACAGATAGATTTTAGTGTACCTATAAGCATGCCAAATATAATTATCCAAATACTTTGTAGTTTTGAGCTATGTATTGCTTTTTTTTGAAGAATAAGCTACACTCTTACTGTTTTTTAGATAAAAATGCACAAAAATATATCTAAACAAGATAAAAAACAATAACAAAATATCTTTTTACTGGAGTTCTACTTTCCACAAACATGTCTCAATTCATTTCGTTTACAAAAGACACAAATGAGGCTACACCTGAAGCAAATACATCCAAGCTGAGGACACTCAGACACTTAGCTGCCATTAAAAGAAATCGTGGTGGACGCCACTTGTATGCAAAATACGCTATAAAAAGATTCCTAAAACGCACTATGGAAAAAATTTTCATGATCTTGATGGACAATTTTGATGGTTTGTAATTCACAACTTGAGTGATCATAATCTCATGCAAAGTTAATAATAACAAGTTAATATACTCTCAAAAGACTTCTCCTTTATTCCCAGAACAGAACCAGTCATAAATGCTGGTTTTCAATTATCCTTTTGTATTTTAAAGACTTGCATATGAAACATCATCTTCAACACAATCCAAATGAATTTTTTCCTATTACACATAGCTTCTAGATAGCCACCCACCGAAACTAACAACAACAGTATTTTAGCATACATATACATAAGAAAATCTGCAAAATGATATTTCTGACTTACATTACAGCACAAGTCGTCCACGAAATGTCTGTGAGGTTGAAAGAGAAGCTCTTCGTTGTGAGCTTACATCATTGTGAGACATCATCATCAAGCATGCTAAGAAAGGAAGGAAAATAGTAATATGGTCATGTGAGGAATAATTAAGAGAGGCATGCCGCCAAATTAAAAATATGCATAACCACAAACCAATACTAAAAACATCATGAATGACTTAAACTTCATATTTCTACTTTAATTACACATTTATGGAAACAAAATTTCATTTCTTAACCCTAGTAATAATTCAAGGACCCTATGTTACCAAAGATACACAAGCCTGATACACAAGGCAGACCAATTCTTTCTAGCATCAACTCACTCACATCAAGCATCTCAGTATATATTGATTTCATCATCAAAACAATTGTGAAGCACATTCCATCCTACATCAAAGATACCACACTCTTTCTACAGACACTCAAGTTGTTGGGAGGTACAATACCTTCCAACTCAATCCTGGTCACACTTGATGTGAAATCACTCCACAATAACATCCTTCAAGATGATGGTGTTAATTGCTGTTCACTATTTCTATGAGTTCACTATTTGCACCGAACTATGCAAACATTTTTATGGATTTGTTGAAACATGTATCTTATCCACAGCCCCTATGGGCAAAAAGCCAATTATTTGGCAATGATTCATTGATGACATATTTGCAATCTGGAACAAATGGTTTGGAAAATGAAATGTGAATACATTTTGTAATCATATGATATGAGCAGACTACTACTCAATTTGAAATGTTCTAATCATAATACTCAGTTGATAGAATTGCATTTCCAGATACAATGGTCATACTAACACCAGATGGGAGAAACTTTACTTTATAAAAACAAATAGAGTTCATGACTATGTTTATCACCCTTTCATCATACTCACTGAAAAGAGGGTATTATGACCATAGCCTTCTTAGCCAAGGCCTGTGGTCGCCGAATCATCTTTGATGATGATATGTTCACTTTGAATAACATTTACAGCAACTTTCACCAACACTTGTTTAAAGAGGGCTATAACATTGATCTCATTTGCGATATTTTTCCATGCTACGTGCAATATCACAGGATGACTTGGTAAAAGCTAACGAGGCTCGATAGAGCTACAAATTACCTGTCCGATACAATAATACCGAGTACCGACATCATATCATCATTGGCTTGGGTACCACACTGAATGGCAGGAAGATAGACCTTGTATAATATCTCGAACACTCCTATCCTCGCATTCAAACAAAAACATGAAAGAGTTTTCAGCTCTTGGGCTCCAAGGATATTCAACTATATGATGATTTTGTATTAACTATTCCATAATTTCATCGGGTCCAAAGGCCAAATTCAATGACCTCAATCATTTGTTGTTGTTGCTCACAATGATGTTTTGATTTCCAACATTATTGCAGTTGTTTTTGCGACTATTACGTTATTACCGAAAATCCAAGAATAAGCCCCCACCTTCCAATAAGCCCTCCCCTCGAATAAGCCCCCATCCTGATAATCATTTGCAAGATTATTGAGCCCAAGTTCCCAAACATTGAAGAAGTTGTTTAGCGAATGTATTGCAAATAGCAGCAAGTTTAAGCAAATAACTTTATTGATTGGCTGCATCCTATATAGCTTTTATTTTGCTTAATATTGAACAATAATCAAGCTAAAATTTGGTTTTTGTAAGTAAGCTCCCGGGGGTTTATTCGAGGATTTACGGTACTAAAGAACATCGAAATCATCATAAGTGGCGTAGCTACGATATGGCGATGGGGCGAAATCGGGAAAAATTCCGACAATATTCCGACAAAATTTGGTAATTTTGGCACATTTTTGAACCAATACTTTGAAGTTTGATTGTTGCCCATTTATACGTCGTGTCAAAGAAAAGGATCATGCTTGTTCATGCTCTGTCAGGCATTTTACAAACCGATATGGTAAAATGAGAGCAAAACTTAACAATTGCTCTTTTTGCGAACATTAGTTTTAAATAGCATAATGTTTATGAAAAGGATCGAACTCTCATTAGAATGTAATGTCTATGCTGTGATTCAAAAGGAAACTGAAGCCACCGAACTAGTCTTGTTTGAAATATGAAAAGCTCCGTGATTTGTAAAGCCCTGTCCACACTACACAAACTAACCCAGGTTCGACCCGGTTAAATCTAACCCAGGGCGAACCCTGTTTTGTCCACACTTGTTTTTTATGTTTTGTAATGTGGACACAAAGTCGGGACCAACCCAGGTTTGCTAATCCTAGGCATGCATTGTTAAGTTCTATGTCGCGTGAACGGCCAATGGCAACAAGAAAAGACGACAACAAAGGAACGACAGAAATATTTTATCACACGATCAGCATGGAAGTCGCCGAAGTAGCAGTTTATTGTGGTGTTTTTTATAAAATGTTATTCCTGGCAATGCAATTTATCAAAAGAAAAATTATATTCTATTCTTCTATGCTTCTTCCTGCAAGTTGATATGATATTCTACTTGTATATTTAAACCTTGCCTGATGTAATTTGCTTGTATGTAATGTCTTTTCATTTTTTGGCGGGCAAGACTAAGAAATTTCATGCGAATATGTGGACGCGTTACAAAAAACTAACCCAGGTTCGCCCAAGGTTTGTGTCCACACTTGAATTTATATAACTAACCTCTGGAGATGGTTAAACTAGCCCGGGGCGAACCCGGGTTAGTTGTGGCCACACTGCAAAATCTAACCTAGGTTAGCGAAAACCTGGGGCGAACCCGGGTTAGTTTGTCTACTGTTGTCGACCCGGCAATCGCCCCAACGGTGATAACAACAGATGATGTTGGTGAGCCTGTTGCTGCAGTACGTCGGGAAACACCAGTGAGTTTGTTTCGCATTTATTCATTTATTTTTGAATTTTACTCCTCGGTTTGGTATCGTTTCTTTCTTTGCATTTTACCGTGGGAATTTTTGTCATATCGTTCCCGTTTACTTGCCGTTCTAGTCTTGATGTCCCCTTAGTTTCTCCTTGTAAATATTTTGTTTTTCCCCGTTCTTACAGACTTTGAATTTTAGGCCCTTTCGCGTTGCTTATACTAATATTTCTACCTGTGTGGTTTTTACGTTTAATGTTAAGGTCCCATCACACATTCCTGCGTGCGTTTCACGTTGAGAAATTAGGGATTTTCATTTTTTAGCGTGCACCCCAATTTCCTTGCGCAATTTTCTTTGTTATTTGCAATGGACTACAATTTTCGCTCTTTGCATTGCTATCTTGTGTAGTGTAACGAACCATATCAAACCTATTGCTTTGCTTCTTTTGGGGTCGCAAATAATTGGCATTTTAACATCAACAGGCCATGTTCTAGCGTTTTGATATCGTTGCTCCAAATTACAATTATTATCTGACACTTGTTTCAAGTTTCTCATAGTATCGATGGCATTGTCCCGTCTCAAACAACTTATTATTTTGCTGAAATATTAAGACGAGCACAACCTCGAAAAAGACAAGTTGTTGTTATTGCTGACGCAAGATAATCCTCGTGAAGTTTGAAAAATTGAGCTTGACGATTACGATACGCATTCCTCTGGTATCTAGCAAGCTTCCAATCCTTAATAAGTCGTGTCTATTATCAAACGAACCTCGCTTCTGTGTTCAGCAGAGGAATCTGCATATAAAACTAGATCTGTGATTATCCGCAATTGTTATTGATTCTCTTTTGCCATTCTCAACGTCATTAGTCGTACGAATTGGCTGTTGGAAGACTGACCACGTTTCTGGTCGTGACCATACGTTGCACTCAATTCAATTCTCTCTCATGTATTGCATCAATGGAGCTTAATGGTTGAAAGTTTTTTCAAAATGCTCTGTTGGGAGAAAAGGCAAAGCCAACAAAGAGCGGATGTATGTAGTTGTGAACTGTGTTGTCTTCTTCGTATGAAATTTGCACTCCAGAATTTCTACTCCTGAAACCTTACGACACGCCTTCTATGCAGTTGCTTTGCTTTGTATTCAACGACTTTTAGGATTCTGGGTTCAATTCAAAAATTGCTCGAGACATTTTTACATAGTCCTTTGAATTTCTTTGTGCCACCATCACAAGGACAATTTGTGGCTGCTTTACATTGACATCATCTTTCTTCAGAAAGGCATGTGTTGTGAAAAACTACTTGAATTGCTCCTTCATATTCTTGAATTTACCATCCAGATACCATCAGTGCCGCATTTACCCATGGGCCAAATGGGCCCGGGCCCAGGGGCCCCCTAAGATTCTTAGATTTAGGGGCCCGAGCAAAATTTCGAAAAACCCATGAACCGTCGTTGATTTTGTTCTTGTGTTTGAATTGAGAACTAATGTCTTCAAACAACACAGTGGCTTCATTTTTTGATAATTATGTGATCCTCTAAATGATACATTATTCCTTCAAGCTGGATGTCATAAACTGATTTTGGCGCCATCAGCCAGTAATCATGATTTTCTTTTAATTTTATTTCCATTAGCAAATTGTTAGTAAGCCAATAAAATTTTGCTTACAGGGTACTGAGGACTATACACGTGACAAAGTATTTTTTTTACATATTTCAAGGTGCCCAAATCAATTTTGGGCCCAGGGCCCCAACTGACTTAAATGCGGCTCTGGATACCATGTCCTCGCTTATCAAAAAACCTTCATTCGAAGAAGTCAATGATCTATCAAAATGTTCTCCAAAAATTCCCCAATTGACCCTTATACTTTGCTGGCTGAGTTTGTTAATTTTATCGAACATTAGCAAATTATCGGGAAGGAACTAACATCTGTAGCTGATGCAGCCAAAGTCTCAGAAGAAAAAAGGAGAGTTTTTCTAATTTAAACAGATACTACCGGTTGTTAATGATAGCACCAGTCACTGTTGCCACAGATGAACGTACCTTTAGCTGATTAACCTTTTTGTATACAAAAGGTTTGCAATAAAGTCCTGTATGGCGCCCCATACAGATGTCCGACTTCTGATCATTTTAGTGACTGGGATGGCCGAGTGGTTAGATCGCTTAACCCTTGTTCAAAGGGTTGTGGGTTCGAGCCCACCTTCAGACCTGTCATATAAAGTGTGAGGAGAGAATTTGCCAGCTCTCTGTAATTCTAGGCAAAAAGGCAAAAGGAATGATTAGGTGTGGTCATATCGAGAGGAAGGACCAGGGTCGCACTGCTTCGATTAGTCTAGCTATTCAGTGGACCCTTTGTGCTTAGCACAAAAACCAATACCTTACGAAGATAGATAGAAGATATTACGCGTATTTGCCTATCAATCAATCAATCAATCAATCAATCAATCAATCAATGAAACTGTGTCCTCTTGGATCGATCAACATTGTGTCCTCTTGGATTGATCAACATGCTGGGTGTCAGTGGCAACATATCCTTCGGGTTTGTCCAAGTTGTAGTGAATGGCCTATGTTATTCAAGATGTTTTCAGCTTCGCAAAACAATGTAGAAACTCACGTGGCTAACACTACGTCATCTGTTATCTCTCAATACCCATATCTGTGAGAGTCATATCTAAGGACGATATCTAGAACACGATACCTTATACTTATATGACCTGGAAATGCAATTTGCTATAAGCGCTTCTTGGTGGAGAGAGAAGTTGCTTGAGTGGATTATTGGACGAGTAAAAGTAATGTTGAGATATCTGAGAAGGCCCATGCTACGTTACGAAGAGATGGAAGTTGTATCTAAGAGCTTTGCTTAGATAATGATATGTTGAAAGAGGTTGCACGAGACGTATATGCTAATTATGCTAGATTTTAACTAATTTTATGAGTAAATGAGTAAATTATTCTTGGTTTATGTTTTAGTTTGTATTAACCGTGCATGATGAATTTTAAGATTTCAGTAGCCATTGTTCATAAGAGTGGCCATTGATTAGCCATTGCCTACCTTATGTTAAATATGGATAAGCTAGATATTGAGAGGTTGTAGTTGTAGTTAAATTTGAGTTTTTCATATAGTTTTTGTATTTAAACCTTACATTTTTATACTATGTTTGAAACTTGATTTCATATCCTATCTACATAATAGACCATGTACAACATATTATTACCATGCAGTTAATGGTTGCAAATGTTGTTGTTATGTTTTCATTTTTTCGGGCACTTTGCGTGGCCTTAGAAATAGTTCATACATATTGTATAAAGTCTGCTAATACGCAGTTGGTTCTCTATCGGTCTGACTATGCACCTGCTTCTCAGCAGGGGCACAGTCAGAGATATCGTGTCAGGGAACCAAATCACAGCTCCCCTCTTTGAAGAGGATTTTACTTATTCATTGTAATGTTGTTATTCATTCTCATTGTGCCATCCCATTTGTCTTTCTTCTCCCTTAGGTGGCTCGTTTGACAGGTCAATCTCTAGTGTACTCTGGTAAAAGCCTCTCTTTGTGACACTTTTCAGTTAGCAGCATCTTAAATATCGAAATCAGATTCGGTTAGAGTTCTCTGATATTAAAATTGTCAAGGCTCTCTTTTTGGCAATTTTCAGTGAGCATCTTATGTATCAAAATCAGCAAGCAGGTCCAGATCAATTCTCCAAATCAAAATAGTATCAGAAATTCTTCATAATAATCTTCAGTATGTTTTTCTTTGTTTTATTTATCGCAATGCTACCTGCTTTCCTGCAATTACCTGCCTGTCACAATGGAACACAAAGTCTCCGAATTTTGATTTTGTCGTTCTTCATTTTGCAAAACTTTTCATGTACATACCGCCTGTACAGACTGTTGTATTTTTTCATTTATGCTTTTTGTGCTGGTACGGCACATTTGCTGATGATACCCCTTTCATTACACTCACCGTACATCCTACACAATGGTAACTCACAGAGCATTTACTTATGAAGCGTTTAGTCTTGTTTGTTCTGAGATCTTCCTCCTGCGCACTTGTATCCTCAGTAGCTACATCGTTCCAAGCTAGCGCATATTAACCATATTCACAACTTGATAGTATTCTTCCTCTCTAATTCTCTGACATTTCTTCTCTTCATGTATCATTATTATCATATTGTTATTATTGTCAATTATTTCTATTTTTATTATTATTATTGCAAAAATCCACTGTGAACTATTTTAGAGCGAGTTTTAGCAGACATCAAGTAACAGCAATCTAATAATAGCTTTCTAATAATAGTGCTGGACATATTGATCCAGCTTTCAGCTAAGATGATAAAGTAAAATATTGAAATCAACTGATACAATCAAATTACTCGTACCAGCAAAGTATTTTAAATTTAGTTTTCGTTTTATTTTGAAATACAACGGAACGTTTTAAGAGTTTGCAATAAAAACTTGCTCTCCCATCAAATAGTTTTGGAAGACTTGAAGCTGCTATCGTATTGTCACTGATAAGTCCAAGAGTTTAGTCTTTACAGAATATATAATTCTTCAATGATTTAAGCTCTCGCTTCATCTCTCGGCGTGTATCGGCCATGCCAATGCCATAGAGGAATGGATCAACTAAGGTGTTGATGGTGGCAATGAACATGCTTCCCAACCTGAAAGCCGAAGCATCGTTGACTTCCTTAAATCCTGTATGCATAACATAAAAAGCCAAAGGACACATGCACACGATGTAGAGAATAGCTACAAAACTTGCGCAGATCGCTAGCTTCAGCTGTCTTCTTATCAAATCCTTTGCCTCGGCCTGTGCTCCAAAGTTGTTCGCTGGTTCCACTTTTAGCTTTCTCAACGATAATAAATACAGACGAGTTTGCAAGATCAGGAGAATGACAGATGTGGGTAGAACAGAAATAACATAAGTGATGCTGAATGTCCAAGTCAAAGGGAGTGCAACCAATGTGTAATTTGGGATGTAGCGTTTGTAGTCGATGATTCCAGCAATAATGCCAGAGATCCATATCGTGAAAAGCATCTTTTTTACGCGTTGTTCAGTAAATATCTGGTGAACACGAAAGCAATGAACACAGGCAATGTAACGCTCCAAAGAGAGTGCAAGGATACTGCCACTAGCTGTGACTACTGTGACAACGCAGCTTATTTCCACTAGTTTACGTTGCAACTGGCAGCTCCAGGACTTTGTCTTTGGGTCGAATATTCTTCCACTAGCTGCGATGACTGCACCAAAATTTACTTGGATGAAATCTGAAATTGTAAGGCTTGCCAAAATCATGTGACGAGGCAGGGTTAATCTTGATTTCCAAAGTAGCACCTTGATAAGAAGAATTTGAGTTGGAAAAGATACCATAGCCAGGGCTATTAAGAATCTTCCTGATTCTATTCTAATGCAATCATGTTGATTTGTGCTGATTGTGTCGTTTTCCATCTTCATTTCATGTCATTTCACTTCTCCCGCAAAGGAAGAAATGAATCCAAGACTTTATACATTTTGATGACATGATGTTTACACAGTTGCATTTTCAGATTATTATTTGCATTGAATTATTAAAAACGCTTTTGTATATAGACTATCTAGCTTAAACACATGGCTTCTTAAATAACTTAGAATTTAATGTTGCGTCGATCATTAGCGCACAACTGCACAAAGAGAATATGCGAATACACTAAATATATTCGCAATCTCAACTGCGGTCTCGTTGGCCATCTGTCTTAAATGTGCCTACACACCAACAGTATCTATCCTGCATGCGGCCTCAAACTCTTCAAACGAAAAGAGTGGAGTTTGTGAATCAATGAATAAAAGCTTGTACGAGGCTCGCATTCAAAAATTTTATCCCTTTTTATCTTTAGCTTGTTTTTTGTTTAACAGCTAATTGCTTTGCTTTGCGCATCGTTGCACAGCATGAAAACATGCGCAAAGCATAGCGCGGTTATCTATATCTTTTCTGTCATTGTCTGTGCCATTTTTTCACAAAATGGCGAACATAGCTGTGAAAAGGGAATGCTGCCCATTAGAATATCCTTTTCTGTTAATTAAATTATTCAGCTGTACGGCTATTCGCTCATTGATTCGCAGGATCTTTTCTTCGAGGCTACAGGCAGGCTAATCAAGACCACATGCGGTCACTACACTGGATGTCAACTTCAAATTCGGACATCATGGCTGTCAAATTGTCTGAATTTTTCATAACTCGCACATGTAGTTGCAAGAAGCGAGTTGAAAAGGTCATCATTTGAAAAACAATCTTTCTTAAACTTGTTGCCTCAGCAGGTGGAGAAAAATTATTTTTGCTAAACACATTTACGACAGACTGCCACGAACGTCTGAGCAACGATTTGGTAGTCAAAAAGAAATTGTCTGACAAATTGTTTGAAAGTTTCGGAATCAGGGCATTCAAGTCCATAGATTCAGCAAATTTAATTGGTTTTAGGTAGCACTTTAAGCCTTCACTTCTTGTACACTTGGTGCGCAAAAGTATTGCACAGGTGTGTAGCTAAGTATTGTGAAATGCACAAAAGAACAGATGTAAAATTAACTCCAATGTCTGAAGATGAACAAATGATACACAAATATGCAACAACAGCAAAAATAACTTGAATTTAATCCGCAAGTTAATTATCAACAAATTAGCCAAGTTCGTGAAGAAATTTATAACATTAAAGAAAGCGAATTCGATCTAATTATTCTTGAAAACGCTATTGGCTGAAAGAGTACAGAGAATGCATTTTTCGTGAATTCACCGAAATTCGAACAACAATTCATTTGACCCTTGTTCGTTGACAGTTCAGAATATGTTACACTGCATTTTTCTTTTCAAATAGCTTTAATTTTTATTATTGTCGGAAGCCTGAGATAAGGCAGATAATGATAGCTGCGAAATTTTCTTTGAGTTGATCATGTTTCAGACAAAGAAGCTTAACTGCATGTACTCGGTTAACAAGGTTTCAGGTTAGGACGAAGGAACTATGCTTTCCGGATTCAAGCATCGTGAAATTATGGGGAAAAATACAATTTTTAATATCTTTGTAGTAGAGCATCCACAATATATGGGCCTAAGCAAAATATTGGGGCATTTCAAATATGGTATAATATCTGTAATAATCACAATAAATTCTTACGTTCTGTCACGTGGAATTGTCCCGGCAGCCTCGGTTCGGCGTACATTGTTGCGTCACAACAATCGGTTTTGTAACTCTGACGTTAGAATGTATGCGGTGTATGCGAACGCAAAGCATAAAGAAATCAATTGCTTTCAGAAACCTTACAATTAAAGTCAAGAAATCATCAGCATCTTCAAAGAGATTTTCAGAAATATTCTCTGAGGTATTTTACCGTGTGACTTCATACAACACACTGATATTACACTGTACTACGATGGCATCGTTTATGAAGAACTTTGCATCATGCAAGATGTTCAAGGCCACCGCCGCATCTCCTGGTGCGGCCGTAACTGCTTACGAAGCAAAGACGAAGTTCTTCGGAAGTGAGACAAAGTGCGCTAATGGACGCGCCGCCTACGAGAAATTCCCAGCATCTAGCGACTTTCCAGACTTGAAAAAGCACAACAACTGCATGGCCAGCCACTTGACACCAAGTTTGTACGAGAAGCTTCGTGACTTGGTGAGTTTTATTTTGCCACCATGTTGATGAGAGATGATGGCGAGTCTCATATAGTACAGTGTTAAGAGATAACCAATTAAAAGATTTACGGTATTGACCTTCGTATAGTAGCTACAGTGTTAAGAGATAACTGATGACGTAGCTGTTAGACACGTGAGTTACAGAAGCTGACTTGCTGCAGCAAAGGGGTGCACCTCGACCTGACAACGGGAACGTATCATATAGAGAAACATAAAAAAGATCAAGAGTAGAAGCCCATATTAGGGAAAGTGAAGGGTATAGAAAATAGGCGCAACATGATTGAAGAGAGAAATTTGACACCAAGAGTAGAAACTTTATAGAGGCGTATCCGGGTACACTTTAAAATAGGATCATGGCGTATGATGTGAATGGTAGAACATCGAGAGACAGGGATAGAACGGTACAATTGTACAAAAATATAGAAACAGTGGTGTGTTTGTGTGTTTAGGGTCTATTGTCTTAAAGGGATATGAAGGTATAATTGGGGACCGTAGTTGAAAGCAATAGTAGATGGAGATCATAATCGAATATTACTTTGCATTTTTGCTAAGATTATTTATAGGCTTTATTTCCTATATTGTAATAGGGGTCTTGTTGTCATATATCTCTACTTTGCATGCAGGTGAAATGACCCGCAAGTACTATCCTTTAAAGGAGATGACTGAAAAGGAGCAAAATTAATTATTTGACGATCACTTCTTATTCGACAAGCCAATTTCTCCCTTGCTCACATGTGCTGGAATAGCCCGCCGGTCCGATGCCCGCGGCATCTGGCACAACGACAAGAAGAACTTTCTCGTTTGGGTCAACGAGGAGGACAACACCCGTGTCATCTCCATGGAGAAGGGTGGCAACATGAAGCGTGTCTTCGAGAGATTCTGCGACGGTTTGAAGAAGGTCGAAGACAACATCAAGAAAGAGGGATTCATGTGGTCCAAACATCTTGGTTACATCCTCACCTGCCCATCGAACCTCGGCACCGGACTCAGGGCCGGCGTTCACGTCAAGCTGCCTCATCTTGCCAAGGTAATGTTGTTAAATGTATCATTATAGATGCTTGCTATAACACCCTGGTAACACAGTGTGTATTTCAGAATAGCTGCTTGCATATAAGGGATGGTGTTGGGAAGAGTGGGCATGGTTTTGAGAGGTCAAAGAGTATAGCAACGATGTGCAAATCCATATGGAAACTTTATGAATGGATAGCTAGAATAGAATATACCCTGGAGGAAGAGCCAAAAAGAAACACAGGAAAGGTTGCGGGGCTTCTTTTATTAAAGCCACTTTCTGTTTATTTATTTCTGCACGAGAAGTTTGGCAGCCTTCTCGAACATTTGCGTCTGCAAAAGAGAGGAAATGGCTAACTAATATTGAAGATGCTTTGATCAAGGTTTTGATTCATAATTTATAGCTATATTCGATCTATATGTGCTGTTTGTCTCTTGTTATCAGGTGGCGTCGATACCGCTGCAGTCGGTGGTACCTTTGACATCTCCAACCTTGATCGTCTTGGATTCTGAGAAGTGAGTAGTCCAAAAATCTCGTCTATTATTCCATCATTTGCTTATCTTCCCCTAAGCATAGATTTGTAAATACCTGTCGCTTGTAAATACCTAAAGGTTCACAGGCAGGGACGTATGAAGAATGCATGCATGTGCAACGCGAATTCTCTTTGTTCGTACTAAGCATTTTAGTTAAAATATAACATTTCCTCAATCTTGTCCGCTTTTCATTTCTGAGTTCCTTTGACTAACTACGGAGATGTGGTTGATGGTCGTTAACTGTGCACTGTTTTAAGTTGAGTACGTAGTTGTTCCATGAATCTTTGTTTATTAGGGCTTGTACATCCTGGACTTTTGTCTTTTTCTACTATGGGCCAGACTTGACTTGTTTCTTGAAGTCTGTATTGGTTGGATGCTCTCGGGTGAGCTTTTGGGAAGTTCCTGGAAACATCCCACTTTTACAGTGTAGACAACACTTGTCTTTTCTGGTTTGCAGTGGATTAAAGTCTAACCTCACCTTGAAATTTCTGCTTGTACACTGATAATACCTTTAGACTGCTCTTTTTCTGTGCTTTTCTACCTTTCTACAGACTTCGATCCTTCTCAATTTTTCTAAATCATGAAAGTGGCAGTGCTTGCGAAGATAGCTGAAATCCTATTTTTGAGTCGGTTTTTGACTTTGGTCTTGTATTTTGCTTCTCTTTTCGTATGAATTGAACTAAGAAACATGTAATATTAATTCAAATATTATTGAAGTCATTAAGCTTCAATTAGTTACGGCTACTGCACCATTTGATCTTTCCTTCATTGTGTTTTTCTCTGTTTATGGGCATGTCAGTTAGTTGTGACAAGGAGCTCAACTGACTGGTTCAATTTTCAACCCCAATTATAAAATACTTTTTATCGATGTCATGCTAGGGACCCAAGTTGTTTGTGTTTTGTGTTTGCGTATTGCTGAGCCCGGCTTAAAATAAAAATGTGACGTACTCTGTGTGTAAAAATGTATGTATAAATATATGTGTGAATAATGTATGTGAGTGATATCGATAGAAGCTGACTTTTTGTCATTTCGCTTACTGCTAAACAGGTGCTTGAAGGAAGGGGTGTATAGGCATTTAATATAGTTCTGCTCTTATGTTGCGTGAGTTTAGTTGAACTAAATAAATCCCGCTATTATGGCATGGTATATTTGGCTTCCTTCAAGATTACCCAAGCCAACTTTCCATTATTCATCACGTATTTCTATATTCCAGCAGTATTTTATTCCAGCAGTTCGTCATAACCTGCGCTTCCACTCGGGTTCCACTCCCGCTCCTTTGGTGCCCTGGAAATACAACACAGGGCACCTTGTGTCTGCGGAAGCACAACTTGACCCGGAACAAGCTTTTGTTCGCTTGTTTTTAGGTGAGGGGGGTTTCACGCGACAGGCTCTCAGTTTAAAGGGGCCAGAGCCAGATATTACTTGCAAAACCAGTTTGCTTTACTGTGAAGGTAAAAACCTGTTTAATTTCTTTCTCACAATTATCTCTTGACAATTTTGAGAAATAGATTTCTTAATTCTGTAAATATGTTTATTTCAGAGGTGAAAGGATGGTTTCATATCAACGCTTGGGTTTTTGTGCTGGTGAAGGAAATCAAAAGGCCAGAACTGTTCTTCTTGTTGTTCTGCTGTTGATATTTGCTATAGCTTTCTTAGGAGGGTTCTTTACAGGCAGATATACTAGAAGTAGTTCGGGAAGTAAAAATCCAGGGAAGTCAACCAGCAAATATTCAGCATCAAAGTTCCACAAACTCATGCAAGACGGCATGAAAGCTGCCAATATTGAAGAAAATCTCAGGTGAGGAGATTGAAAAGACTCGTTCATTGATGCATCTATCCCTTTCTTCCTTTCTCAGTTAGCATATAGTTAAACTGAAGTCATGGAATTTATTCCATGACTTCAGTTAATGTTCAGTTCAGTATAATAAGTTCAGTTCAATAACTCTAAAGGCCGGAATACACCTAGCTATTTTACATTATTTATTCTCCTAACATACAAAAAATAGTTGGGAATCAAATTAACAGCTTGTCAAAAGAAGCATGCTGAGATGAAAATATTTGATGGAATTAAATGAAAACCTTTTGATTTTATTTCATCCCATATTCTCAGCATGATTTAGTGCTTGCAGCATAAAACTGCAAACATAAAGAAACCAACTGTCTTGTGACATGTTTGTAGTGTTTCAGAATTTCCAGTACTGGATTTCTAGTTTCTGTAGTAGATAAAAAGACTGTCCCTTCTAAGACCAAATATGTCACATGTCATACCCTTTTTATTGTGGTACCCCCTACTTTTTAGTACACTCCTATGCCTCTGCACAGGATTGGTTTCCTACACTTCATTTGAAAGTGATGGGTTTACTTGGTTATAAATGTTGGCACACACACTTTAGATATAATCTAAAATAAAATGATTATGAAATGTGTAAACGTTTATGTGGTTATTCATTATTCCAGGACATTTACCAAGATGCCTCATCTTGCTGGCACTGAAGACAGTAACAAGCAAACCAAAGAGTTCATTTATAAAAAGTGGAACAGTTATCTTGGTCCTGGAATGGTGGAACTTAAGAAGTATAATGTTCTCCTATCATACCCTGAACAACCCAGCCAAATCTCAATTTATGACACAATCTCAAATAAGAGCACAGTTGTGTCACACAGCAATGAAAGCAGGTTGTGGCCAGATGAAAATGTACCAAATGTTGTCTTCCCTTTCAATGCATATTCAGCAGCAAAAAATGTCAAGGTATATTGGGCATTTATTTGATGCATGATCTAATCCAATGATAACCATTTAATACCTGATCATTTGATTCCAGGGCAAACTGGTCTATGTCAATTATGCACTTGTGTCAGATTTTCGAAAGCTTGCCTCTCTTAACATCAGCTGCAAAGGCAAGATATTGCTTGCAAGATATGGAAGAGGATTCCGAGGGAATAAAGTGGAGCTTGCTATGGCTGCTGGGGCCATTGGAATGATATTGTACACAGATCCTGCTAACTATGCAAGTGGTGATTCAACGTATCCAAAAAGTTGGTGGATGCCACCTGATGGGGTTCAGAGAGGCACAGTTATGGATGGCGAGGGAGATCCGTTGACTCCTGGTTATCCATCCACTGGTAAGTGGCTATAATATTGTTATGGATCTAAAGGCTCTAATTTGTTGTTTGTTGTACACCTAATGAGCAAAGAATATATGCCCCTGATCCAAAATGGATTCTAAAAGTGGCCAGAGGCCTGAGCAATAAGTTGTTGCTGAGGTCTTGGGCCATTTGATGGTGCTATTTGAATCAGGTAGTGCAGTACCTATGTGATGTAAATCCGTGTTATGTGGCCAGATGAAAATGCTCTAATCTACTTTTCATTAGTTCTTTAATATTGTGTTTTAGATGACATGTTTCGAATTTCTCATAATCAAGCTGACCTACCAAACATTCCTGTCCAGCCAATATCATATGAAGATGCTAATGTTTTGTTCAAGTTAGTGTACTCTTACACGTATACATCACACTATGTACTAACACGTATAACTGTTATTCATCTGCTTTACGTTATTTCTTTGTTTCAATGGCATTACTTTCTGCAGACAGCTTGATGGAACAAGCATACCACCTGATTGGAAAGGCTGGCAAGGAGGATTGAATTGTACATACCGATTAACAATGAGCCCAAATAATACAAAGTAGGTCGTTTTGTACTGAAACAAAGATATGCTGTTTTATGCTATTGATTGTGCGAATGGTTTAATCAATATTATATTTTGCAGTTTGATCCATCTGAACGTGAGTACGAAACGAGAAAGACGAAATATTTATGATGTTGTTGCCACAATTAAAGGAAGTGTTGAACCAGGTACGTGCAATCATTGTTGAATATTGGGATGTTTATCAAGCAATGTGATATCTTCTTAATTCAGTTTATACTATTAACCAATGCCAGGGCTATGTAAATAACGAATTAGTGACTACATTTTCTTATTGATGTATTGAGCAAAACATCAGTAATATCTGAAACTGGGTTCCAAATGATGCTGATTAAATGGGGTTTTTGCATTTCAGCTGACTTTGTTAACTAATCTGTTAGTTTCTGATGAATAATGTTTAACCTTGCAGATCGTATTGTGATAATTGGCAATCACCACGATGCCTGGGTGATGGGAGCAGCCGATCCAAGCAGTGGATCTGCTACGTTGATGGAAATTGTTCGAATTATGGGCTACGGCCTTAAGAAAGGCTAGTAGATTTGAATCCCGTCATCTTGAACTCGAAATAAGCGTTTGAGCGTTAATCTATGCATGGAATTTAACTGAGCTTGGAAGAGATTGGTATTTTCTTGACGGGAACTACATTTTATCTCGAATAGCTTATTTTTCGAGAAAGTGAAGCTAGATTTAGCAGGGTTGGATGGAATATTGATAGTGAAGTGTATTTGTTATAAATTCTAACCAGAGTTTTTATAAATTCGTATTTTTCTAGGTTGGAAACCGCGTCGTACTATAATGATCTGTAATTGGGACGCAGAAGAATTTGGACTAATAGGATCAATAGAGTGGATTGAGGTATAGATCGCAAATCAAATGTATTTATCCTTTGTTTCTGTTTGTTTAAAGGAATGAATAACGTATAAAGATCAGATATTTTTCTTCCGAACAGGATCATGCAAAGATTCTAGATGCCAAGGCAGTAGCCTATCTCAACTCTGATACGGCTGTCAGTGGTAGGTTGCCCTGTGCACGTTTTTTATAAAAAAAATTTTTTCAGAGTAGTATTCAAACTTGCTTAGCAGCTTCCCAATTTTTAGCAATTTCTCAAGGTTTTCTTAGCAAGAATTAAAATGTTTAAAGTTACCGAACATTTGCATTGGCGGATGTGCAATGCTATGCCACGAATAACATTTTGAACATCATACGCTGATAACTGATATATTACGTGCTTGCACAGCATAATTTCTCCTTGAAATTTTATGTATCCAAATTGTGCCACTGTCCAGTACTGGATTTAGAATGTCCAGTACTGAACTTTTTTCACTCTCTTTGAGGTGCCGAGTACTGCTTTCTTAAGACGCACTTTTTTTTATAAAAAGAGACTTGTACAGGAATACATAATCTATATATTATACCATATACCAGAATAATTAAAATTGACAATAACGTAATAATGTATAACCTGACAGGATCTAATAAATAATCCACGTAAATACTCGAAACTGGTAATTTTAGCTGCGTTTTTAAGCCATTTCACATTTTGCAGGAAATTTCTCCATTGATATAAAGGCTTCTACGCAATTGGCCAACATGGTGTTTAACGTTGCTGCGAAGGTGCAAGATCCCGATGATTCATCGATATCAGTTTACGAAAACTGGAGAAGATCACTACCAGATAAACACCAACCAAACTATCCAAGGTATGAAGTAGCGGATATATCAGAACACATACATTATTTTTTCCATCTTTAAACTCATGACGTCGTCATTCAATATGCATTAACTGAATTGATCGAGTTGTTCTCCATATTTTTCTCAGAGTTCGATCTGCTGGTGCTGGAAGTGATCACCGAACATTTCATGCACGTTACGGCATTCCTATAGTAGATATCAGATACACGTATAATTGGGTGAGTTTGATCATCACTATTGTAAGGCTAGGTGGCTTCTAAGTGCTGCTCAATTTGCCACTGAGAACTAGGCAAGGCTTGTATAATCTTGAGAGAAAACGTGCTACAATGTAACTCTATCCAGTGTACGAAAGTGTCAAAATTATCTACAATACAAGATTCCTCAGAGTTGTTGTTGATTTTTATAAATTGTCTAGATGTGCAGAAACTTGTGTCTATTTTAGGAGGATTACAACTATGCCTCATCATATCCAGTATATCACTCAATTCATGACTCATTTCATTGGATGAAAACATTTGTTGATCCAGATTTTACGCACCATCTTGCTTTGGGAAGGGTCTGGGGCGGAATGGCGATGGAATTAGCTGATCAGACTTTATTACCATTCAACTTCACTCGACTGTCTTGGACGCTTGGTCAATGCGTACAAAGTCTTGGCAAAAAGTATAACTCTGAATTTGCACCTCGTGGTGTGACATTAGGTGAGGGAAAAGGCAAATTGGGAATATCAATAATATTGCATTAGATTCTGATTATATTTGCTTTAAATTATCTTTTACGTTTTATCTCATTCTGGCTTGTTTTAGATGTGTTGAAGTCGCACGTTAAAAATTTCACATCAACTGCAGATTTGTTTCACAACAAACTGGCTTCTTTAAATCGTGACAAGTAGGTAGTCTGAATTAAATTGACTTTTTTCATCAGTCAATTATGCCTCGTTTTCGCTTGTTTATGCAAGGATATGCTTTGATTGTTTTAGCGTACTTCAAGTAAGAATGATAAACGATCAAATGATGCAAGTTGAACGATCATTTCTTGATCCCGTGGGTTTGCCCGACAGAACCTATGTGAAGTAAGTTTTTATTGATATCTTTTTTTCTTTTCTTCTCTGCTTTTTATTCTTGTTTTGATTTGCTTTTTTCTTCTCTTCATTTATTGCAGTGTTTGGCCTGCTGCTATAATATTCCTTGCACTTGCTTTCCCCGCAGCAGTTCTGTTGTCCCCAGTGTAATGATATAACCCCCTCCCCTAGCATCACTGAACACCCACCAACGTGCTGAATAATTTTCTAAATTCGTTTAGGAATACCATATTTGCGCCTTCGGAGCATGATCAATACACAGCAACATGCTTTCCTGGAGTTCTGGATGCCATCTATTTGGTTTTACAGAAGAAGAATGTGGATTGGTCACCTGTACGTAAGCAGTTGTCTTTGGTTTCTTATCATATCAATCAAGCCACTATGGCTCTGAGAGGTTTCTAGTGGCCTCAGTTGCCTTTAGCTATAAGCTATATGACGACGTCAACTATTTTAAATTTACGTCAATAATACTCTTTTTTTACTCTGTTATGTTATAAACAATTATTATTTTTTATCTTTTTTGATTTTTTATGTTTCTTTGATTTCTTTGATTTGGAAAATTTCTGAAGATACATGTATGCATACATGTAATGTATTTTTATGGCATTGGTTTGCACCAAAATCAGATTTTATACATTATAATATATTATACGATGATTTGTGATAAATTTCATATTCATGATATCAACTCTTCTCTTGTTCTGTCATGTATCCGATATTTGCAGAACTCGATCGACTTCATGTATCAACGGGCTTGATGTTTTTGTGGAAGTCTATGAAGCCATCGTTGAATGCCTCGAATTCGTTAAAAATAACGTAGATGGCTCACCGAATCGAGGTTCTATCAACGATGCCAATCTTTGCAACAATTTATCTTGAATTTTTTTTGGTCTCTCGTTTGTTTCGTTAGTTGTGTCTACCTTGATCAAGCAGTTCCAGTCTCCAGCTATCGATGCAATTCAATGAGGTGCACAGAACGAAAATGAAAACCTAACGAACGGTTTTCATTTTCGTTCTCTCTCTGACGTACTGCTCTGATGAGTGTCAGACGAAGAGCTTTAGTATTTATTATGTTTCGCTATGTTTCCGATTTTCAAAGCAATTTTGAAGTTTTGTACCAATCAAAGACTGTTCCTTTCCATGTTGCGGATGGTGACTCCTGTCTTGAAGTGCATACTGTGCTGCATGTTTATCCTGATGAACGGTGATGCGGAACGTATCACAGGGACGCAATGCAGTGAGTCTAGCATTCGGCAACACCAAAAGCAAAGCATAACAGCACCATTGGCACTAGACTCATTACATTGCGTCCCTGTGCTTCGCTCGCAACTCGCTCAACACAAGGGACTTATGGACTTACTGTTCAAAAACTGTCCAAAAAATTAAAGCCTCGCTCTCATGTAATGCTACAAGATTAAAACTTGGAAAGTGCCGGGAGGACTCAAAAATTTCAATATTTTGTGTTGCCGCCTCTGAGCTGAACAAGTTTTCATTTTATTTGAAATGAAAGATGCAAATGGTTGCATATCCAAGATTTTTTAATTGGGAGTATAGAAGCAGGTAATTTTCATTTTTAGTTTCCAATTTAGTTCTTGTTGGATTTTGCAAATTACCAGCGGTTGTTTAACTTGATTTCATGTTTGATTTGATAAACATGTCTAGGCCTTTGACGAACCGACAAATTCATTTTTTGGGTTACAATGAAAAGTAATTATTTTCATTGTTACATTCACAGATTAAATCCCAGATGCATGTTCAGCTGAAGGACGAAGGGCTAGTATTTATTAGTAAATTAACACGCTTCAATGAACCATAATTTCTAACTTTACTTTTGGTTATACTGACTAATTTTTAATAGAAAATAATTTTTAATTTTGACTATAGAATAACTTTTCTTGATAATGAGATTATTAGTATCTAGTTTTATATGTAATAATACATGAAATGCTTTTTGCTTTCTTAATTGGTGGTGAATACACGCGTGTTGTTTTTCATAATCACGAATGCAACAAGTCCTGATGAAATGTAATTCTCAAACGAAAAGCAGTTTTTACCTTAACTTGTGCAAGACCCATATACAAAAACAAAGAATTGGTGAGGACTTTTTTGTAAATATTTCTCGGAAAAGCACGAAAATTTATTGAGTTTATATCCATTTTAATTTTCTCACAGCTTCAGCATTTTCCCGCCATTAAATTAAAAATTGACGCCACGCCACTTTTTACAGTCCAGATTGGTCCGTAAAATATCGAGTTAAACCTAATCTTACATGGCCTAAGTTGTGGTTGAACGTGATTGGTCAAAAAGAACAATAGCCATTGTTTAAAAGCCAAATGCTGCAATCTGATTGAGCCGACAAAAATTTGTCGGGAGAGGAGATTTTTGGACAGTTTTTGACCTGAAAGTCCATAAGTCCCTCAAACGAGCGTGGTGAAAACGAGCGAGGCACAGGGACGCAATGTAGTGAGTCTACATTGGCACCTGACCTGGGGAACTCCATTCCATTCCAATCCAAGCTTCTTTCCAATGTAGAAAATGGACTTGCTTTCTGATTTGAAAGGAAAATACAAAACAAAGTTTGTACCACTTCTTATAGCATCGGTTGCCACGTATTATTCACATATAAATGTTTGTGATATTTATATTTTATAATACTGCTTTATTTTCTTGGTTACAGAGTCAGTTCTGTTTTAAACAAAGATGTAAAGGAATATGGAAAGAATTTTATGTTTGATGGAAAAGAAGATACGTGTTGGAATTCTGACCAGGTGAGTATTGAACGGATGCATTGTGTGTTTGGAATCTACAATATTCTCAATGAATTATTTTTCTATCCATATATACTAGCAGTGCAAGCTCTTCAGAAGTTTAAAAGATGTACTGTATGTAGTAAGGTCCATGCAAGCATAGATGCAAAGCATCCACCATCCATTTAAGCCTGCACCCAAAAGTCATGCTTGCTTATAAGCACTCTATTATATTTGGTGAGGGCTTATTCAAGGTGGCCAACACATAGAATGCTAGCATATTCAATTAATTTCTGATGGGCTTCATGGCAGCTTTTTGATAATAATGCTGAATTTTAAAGTAAGACCCGTTTTGCAATAAACCCAAAACATTGCAACAGACTTACAGTAACTTCTTTTTTTAGGGCTCTCCACAAATTATCACATTTCAATTTGAATGTGAAGTTCTGCTTGAGAAACTTAAAATACAATTTCAAGGAGGATTCGCTGGAAAAGACTGTAGATTAGAATATGTTTTAGAAAAAGATGGAGAAAAATGTCATCATGACATTTATCCAGAAGATGTGAACCAATTACAAGTATCCTTTTAGTTACTATGCTAGATGAATAATTTTAGAGTAGAGTTATTTAACACAGCACTGTCTTCAAATTCTAGCACTCACTTATGCCCAGATTGTGTTGCCTTGAGAGTAATGTGCTGGGTTTTGTGTCTACACGTGTTTGAATCTACAAACTGTCAAAACCATAAACTGCAAGCTATCAGCTAACTCAGTTGCCCACCCGAGGTTGATAGTTGAGTACCGAGGATGCTTGTTCCAGAGTATAACTACAGGGTCACAAGTCACAGGCCCACACTAGCTGAATTATTTGCCACAACACCCATAAATACCGGTTCCTAATTATTCTAGGTTTTCTTTCTAAGAGAGAACAGAATTGTGTCATTGCATTGCATGATTCTGGAAAGGTTTAATTTCTTAAACATGTTTGTTTTTCACATATTCCTTAATTATTTTCCAGACATTTGATTTAGAAAAACAAATAGAAACCAAATCTTTGAAAATAATATTTCTGAATAGTACAGACTTTTTTGGAAGAATAATTATTTATCAGTTAGAATTATTTGGAAGAGTACTGTAATAATCAAAGTCTTATCTGTATTTTTATAATCGATATATTAATTAATGTTTACAATATCTTGTCACCTTGCTAGTCAATATCAGAGTGATTGAAATGTCAATTGCTTGGAGAAGGCGAGTTTTATTTGCATTTGCTTTTATGCATATTAATGTGTCGTGCATAAACACAACATTACATTGCATGATAAGCATATCCATTTGATACATTGTTGGATTTATCATGTTCTTCTTTGTTACCATCAACAGGACAGACAAGACCTGTATTCCACCCAAATTGTGAGAGACCTTGGATGCTTCAGGTATAAGTGCTCCTGCAACCCATTCTTTACCCCCCCCCCCTCTTCGCCATCCATAATTCCAAGGTTGGGTATATTTTCCCATTATCTAAATGACGGATGCCAATTACATTAAAACCGATAACTTTCAGACGATCAAACACTTGGACCAAAATTGTGTTCCAAAATTTAATTGTCCGAAATTACTTGCTGTCCGAAATTTTTATTGACCGAAAGTTTTTTTTTCGGTCAATAAATGCACGCAAAAAAGGTCAATTTTCATCAAATTTAATCATCTACGTATATAATTTCCCGCTCTTCGCATTTATCTTCAGCATTTTTTTTTCTTCGTCCTCATGTTCATCATTTTCAATCGGAGGCCAATAAAGCTCAAGGGGCACATTGTTTGAGCAACGTAATTTTTTAAACGTTGAACTTCGAGGTTTTTTGCCAACTCAACTGATCTATACGAGGGAAACACAAAACCTCTTCATGCACAGTGATTGACTTGGTTGTATGACTATTTGCGAAACAACTCTGAAATCACCAGAAAAGGCTGTCAAATGGCAGGGATCAATGACGCATGAGGACCATTTTGAAGATCTGGGCTAAATATCATATCAATTATGAACTAACATACTATCCGTACACATTTTTTTAGAACAATTCGTCCACATTTTTTTGCAATCTTGATGGATTTTAGCTTTATCCCAAAAATTTCTCTCGTCCGAAAGTTGTTTTGTCCTAAATTCTTGAAAAAGCATCCGAAAGTTTCTTGTCTGAAGTATTTTGTCCGAAATTTTTATTGAAATAGGGCACTGACTGCGACATGGTACGACACAGATCGACTTTTATAATTAGAGAGTATCGGGAAAAGGTAGGTTGTGCGCAATCCCGGCCTTTTTTGACAAACCGTTCCCGATGTACAAAACCAGATCACTTTCCGAGCCAGACGTGATGTGAAAGTAATTCATTTTGATAAGGCTAAACTTATAGCAGCATCAGATATAAAAAGCCAACTCTGAGAAAACATATCTTCATTGTCTCACAACATCATACGCGACTCAGCCAAGTCAAACAAATCAAATACAAGAGTATTTTTATATCGACAATGATAATCCCCGCTATTTGTTTCAGCTTTCCGCCTCTGCTGACCGCCTTCTGACGCAGTTTGACGTCACGACCAAAACTACCCCGAAAAATAGTATGAAAGTATAATTATGAAAGTATGCAATGAGCGATGAATGATATGAGAAAAGCGGGGTCTGGGAACAATACAAATAACAATAGATTCAGAAATGGGCCTGGGTCGAATAAAGCAAACACATGCTAGAAATCGAATATTCATCCGTTTTGATTCCCTTCCTTTTCACGCAAGAAAGTTAAACTGTTCAACTGAACTTGTCTGAGCAAAATGATGGGTTCAATGGCTCCACAAGATGATCCAGGGTACGTTGATATATTGTTTAAAAGTCCATGTCGAAATTTTGCTTTTTTTGTTTTGGGTAATTCGTCAGTCACCCCTGTAGCCTCACATTAATAGTTCATTTGATCACAATGGTTTAATTGATGAAATGGCCTAAGTGCGAATAGCATGACACGATCAAAACGATTGGGCGAAGAGGGGAAGGTGTTTTCGTTATTCATGTACTTGGTAGATTATGATCTAACACGGAGCTACCTTTTCTGTTCGAAAGGAGTAATCTCAAATGATGCAAAATTTGTCATTCATTTGATAAATTTCATAGTATTAACTGAATGACAAAAACATGTTACAAAAAACAGTATTAAATCTTCTACTGTATAAATAAGACATTTGTACCCTGATTGAAACGGTTGAAAACCTCCATATCCCAGAAGGATACAGAAAGATAAAGCCATCTAAAGCAGTGGTTACATGAGCAATTTTCCATAACAATTTTATGAAAAGTTTTTTTGTTTGTGTGGATGGTCAACAAAACAAGTGATATTTGACAATTTTTTATTGTCAAGTTATTTGCTCGTGTAGATTAGCAGCAAGTTTCTTTGAAAAGTGTTCGATTTCCCGGCACCAGGTTTTCACAACTCCAGAGGGTATCCAATAGTGTAGTTTTATCTGCCTAGATAAGTTTAGCAGCCATTATCATTAAAAAGAAATGGTCCGAAAATTGCTTTGCCAAGCAATGTGAGGTCTGGAATTGAAAGAAAATTGTCAAGTTTATTTGTCAAGTCGCTTACAGGGGCATGTTTCACATATGACAATTTTTGATCTGAGAAATAAAGGCTTACATGCCAATTTTTGAACAAATGTGTTTGTCACATGAAAAAATTGTCATATAAAGCCATATGAGCTCAAATTGACTCAATGAACATGAGGAAAATAAAGTTTTCAGTTAAAGATTGCTTGGGCTTATGCAACCGAAAATGACATTTCATAATAGAACATGTATTTTAGCAGGCCCAATATTGTGAGCTGTACGAAAAGTCAATTCATCTCTCTGCACTCTTCTAAATGCTTGGATCGTAGCTGAACACAAAACAGTACCATGAAGAAAATTCATATGATTCCGCCAAGTTAATGTTTAACAGTTGGTAAAAGTTCATTAAATTGCAAATGAACCAGTTATCAACAGAAGCTCTATTCTCAAAATGGGCATTGCACGGATATTTCATCATCATTGCAAACAAACAGATTCTTTATCATCACTGCGTACTCAGCTCTGGGTTTTGCAAGAAGTTCTCCTTTGTACGAATTTAGACTCTATGAGCTGACTACTGAATAGTCTTGATCTTCTCGCAAGAAGTCCTTTTTCTCTTGTTGTCCGAGGATTTGTCAAACCACAATATTTGGAATCGAATATGTTTAAGCGATCTAAGCAAGACACTGTTTCAACAGGCAGCTCTTGCTCAGAAAACAATAGTTGAAGAACGATAGCTTGGTTCATATTTGTGTCACTGGGAACAGAAGTCATGAAATTTTTATTTTTTCAAAAATTTGTTAACAATTTTGTGTTTAATTGAAAGCAACGGAAATTGATTGATAATATGGGGAAAACATTGCGATTTTGGCCACTGGTGAGAGAATTTAAGTTGGTGTCACCAAAGTCGAGTTATAAAAAATGTGGCACACAGTGAAGTGTTCCCATTTAAAGTATTTAAATGTTTGCTCAAATAAATTGGTGCAGGTGTAGAGAAGACATGCTTGGACTGCTTGCAAATAAAGATTAAACACCTAATGTTTAATACTGTTAAATGTTCATACTAACCCCTATAAAGGGCAATTTGCATGTTATCAAACTGATATCATAACTGGAGAAAAATCTTTAACACTCTTCAGAAAACACTCAAAATAGGTTCATAGTGGTACTCAGATCTCTGTCTTTCCATTTTCACAAAAAATCGATATGTCAATTTTGGCTGCATAAGCCCTGTAAGAATTTTGTTTGTATTTGCCTCTTGCAAACTATTTGCCATCATTTGGGACACACATGCGCATGCAAATATATGTGGCATGTTTTTGTTTGGATTTTGATTACAATAATAGCGGCCTGCAGCAGAAGAGATTGCACACATTTTGCTGGCAATTTAATTTTTAGCTTAAATTTAACATGCCTCATACCTTATTTGTGATTATTTGACAATTTGGATACTGTTAAATTACTCCAGTGGCTCTTCCAAAACAAAGTTTAATCAGAGCAGATTTAGGCCCCATACCTCCCACCGTTTTTGATGATATTACTTTCACATTTGCTTATTTTCAAACCTTGTTTTGTTATTTGGAAAAGGGGGCATATAGTAGCAAAAATAATATGGCTTGTAGGGCCTGACTTTGATATTACATAATTAATTTGATATATTTTGTTTATCTTCTGACTTATGATAAACTATGGCTAAAGCCATCTGTCATGAGTCACCTGAAGGTCTCTTTGATTCAATTTTAAATTTCATTCAATATAAATGCTATCATTTTTCCACAGAAAACTGTTTGTTGGTGGCTTGCACCCAACTACATCAGAAGGTAAAGTGTTATATTGCGTTTCTAAAATATTACAATCTTTGATCGGTACAGAACTTCAAAATAGCTTTGAAAATGGAAACATGGCGAAACATAATAACTACTAAAGCTTTTTGTCTGACACTCATCGGAGTAGTACGTCAGAAAGAGAACGAAAGTGAAAACCTAACAAATAAGCTTTAGTAGTTATTATGTTTCGCTATGTTTCCGATTTTCAAAGCTATTTTAAAATATTAACATTATAATCTGTTAAACCGGAAATGATATAATCCATTTAGCCAGGTTGGTAGAGGCTTTAACCACTTACCTTTAAGCAATGTTACATTTCCAAAATCACCCAATCTGATATGAATTTGCCTCCTTTTTTATTGCTCATGTGTTACCCTGTTGACCTATTATGTTTACAGTGTGTCAAACTGAGCATAAATCAAACTGTCTAGACTTGTTATATCCTGGAGAATAATTTGTTTTCCAGCTGATAGTCTTGGCAAACACTTCATGTTGAGAAAAAGCATGTTTATGCAATGAAACTTGCCAAAAGCTGCATAAACTGGGACAAACTGAAATCAGATATTTTTCAGCATTATAAGAATAACTCAAATTTGCTTTTTGCAGACACGCTACGAGATTATTTTCAAGGCTTTGGAGAAGTTGTTGATTGCAAGTTAATGATTGACAATGTTACAAGAAAGTCAAGGTATTTACTGTACATTCTTTGTCTGGAAAGGTTCCTAAAATATGAAATAGTTAGCATCCTGTGATGTTTTATGTGTAGATATTGGTACAGGTTTGTAATCCATGAGCCATAAGCTTTATTTTGAAGTAGGAATTGTAGCAATATTTCTATCTATGTATTTTCACAATTGTTTTCAATATGGTATTGATATTCTTTGAAATATTTGCATAGGAGATACTGAATGATAAGTGTTTCCACCACTAATGGTTAGGTGATGTGTCGTGGTTATCTTCTATGCCACACTTCAGTTTTCATCTTTTCTTTTAGGGGCTTTGGTTTTGTAACATTTAGAGATCAAAGGTCCGCGGCAGATGTAATAGAAAAAGTTCCCCACATTCTTGATGGAAAACAGGTTTTGATTGTTATTTTCCTTACTATTATACTGTAATTTCATATATAGACATTTATTTCTCTTTTGATATCAAAACACTTCAAGATTTCCAGAAAAGCTACTATTTGCTTAGAGAATGCTCTCTTAAGCTCTTTGATAGCTGAGACTTTATTATAATTCTGCTTCTAATTTTCATTATTTTTGTCATTGTAAGTAAAGCAACAAGCATTTAAATGTTTCAAAATCTTTCTTTCTTTGATCTTCAGATTGATCCCAAAAAAGCTGTTCCTAAAGGTCCTGGCCAAAGTATTATTTTAAAACAAATGGTAAGAGCTATTTCATGTTCAAAGAGTAAAGTCATAGTTTTCTCAGAATGCCGAGGTTTAGAATGCTGAAATTATCAAAGTTTCAATACCAGTTTCACTTGTCTTAAATTATCAATGCAACAGTTTTGATTACTTTTTATGTTCTTATGATATCAACTTTGAAAACAGTTTTGTCAGAAAAATCTTTATCTGATAGAAACATTGACTTACTAAGAAGTATTTTTGCATCAAATTCTTTCAGTTACTCTACTATTCCATTACTTTTTCAAAAATTGAAAAGGTGAGAATTAAAACCAAATTTCTGTCACAGTTAAAATTGAATTTTTCTATCATTCTTTCTTTAGGGACTTAATTCTGCTGCACCTGGAATGGCAAGGAGTCGAAACAGAAATCCAGAGTGTAAGGTCTTTGTTGGTGGAATAAGTCAGCAAACTACAGAAAATGAACTCAGGGCATACTTCTCAGAATTTGGCAATGTATGTTCAAATAATCATTTTTTATTCTGCTTTTCTTTTTACCATTTCATCTTTATAATATTTTAGATTATTTGGGTTAATAGTTTGGAATATTAGTTGAGATATTTGAACAGCCAGGAATCATCTTTTTTATGCTGTTCTGTGTGAACAAAGAACTAATTAGCTCAAAATTATACCTGCAAAGTTAATACATATATGTTTCTAGCAATCATGATGGCACAGCAAATTATTGTTAGTATATTATTATTTTATTTTTATTTTATTTACACATTATATTATTTTTAGTAAGCAGATTACTTTTCCAGAAAATTATAACATAATTAACTTCAAGTATATGATTATGTAATCACTGCAAGTTAAGGCAAAACAAGAGAAGTTGTTGGAATAGAATATACTTGAAATGTTGAAGTAAACTCTTGCCTTGATATTTCCAATGACGTTCAAAGGAGTTTGTTATCTTTAATATTTTATTTATTTTTTAGGTGACTGATGTTGCTATTCCACAAGATAAAACCACAGGAAACATTCGAGGTAAGTTATATTTCTCTGCTAGCATTATTTTCCCTGGTATTGTATTCAAGTCTCTGGTTTAGTTGATTGACATGTTTGGGCTTTGTCTGTTGTCAGTGTTAGTTTTCTTAGCTATGATAGCTATTTTGAATAAGGTGTAAACTTGATACATATGATACAACTAAGAACATGTAGATTTAATATAAGAGCCCAAAGGCAGGTTATTTGTTTTTTTGTTATAAACAATTTCCTAAAGAATTTTTGTTAATTCCTTAGTGTTCCTTTAAATGTTGATTCTATTGATTGTTAATAATTTATTCCAATACATTATTTTTTCTTCGGTACAAGAGAGCTCTTATTAAGTTTGGTTTACTAAGATTGCAATTTAATAAAATAATTATGGGTATAAAGGCAGTATATACATATTATTTAAATTTACATAGATCTAAACTAAGATAATCTTATTTAAAATGAGCAGTTTATGATTTGTTATCAACCACAGTCTTAAGCTATCCTAAGCGCTGAGTATTGCTGACTCAATCACAATATGCACAATTCTATTATACCTTTTTCACAATTGCATTTCCTTTACAAAGAAGTTTTTACTTCATTCATCTCTCACCACTTCTATTCGAAGCTATTTTTATTTGTAGCCATTTCTTCTTTTATAGTTCCAATAGTTTGTCTTTGCATCCTCTATAACATTTTTGTTGATATCCTCATCACACCCAGTCAGTCGTTTTCAGGCACTCTTTCAAAATAATGACTTTTATCTTGTCCGAATAAACACTTTTATCTTGTCCGAATGGAGTCTTGTAGAAATCAATAATAAACATTGTTTCTTAAGGCAGGTTAAATGTTTTAAGCTGTCATAGTGTTACTTTAGAAATTACAACATGGGATCTATTGACTGAGAGACGGGAATATTTTGAAATATTGGCTTGTTTTTTGTAATTATGTTTTTAGTTATTTTACAGGTTTATTACCACACATGTAAATGATTAATGGTATTCCTGTTCATAATTAATTTATTAGGATTTGCGTTTGTTGGTTTTGACAATCCTGAAACAGTACAAAGGCTTCTGAGAATACACTTTCATCAAATCAACGGAAGAACGGTGTAGTGTAGTTTAATTATATTTAAATTTTATGCTTTTTAATTCCATTCGTTCTGGTGTGCTGCTCTCAGCAATATACTAGGACATCAAGCGTAGGTAGCATTTGATAAGATGATAATATATGATAACGCATGGTGCTCTGACCTATTATGATAATATGTAAGTAAAGTTGCAGTTAAATATAGTATAGTTAAGTGAAGCAGTAAGCAAGTAAATGTAATCGTAGATCTTCTTAATTTTCTCGGACAGTTGCATAATATAGGTATCCTTCAACTATGTCTATTTTGCCTTTAATTTCAACTAATAATGAACTGGTTTTTATCTTTAGGTCGAAGTAAAAAGTTGCGATGAACAAGGTACAAAAAATCGAGGTCAAATGGATATGAATGGACAATTTATGGGAGCCCCAGGAGGTAAGCATAGCGTATATTAAGTTAACTAAAGTTGTCCGAAATCGGATCATTTTGGAAGAAATTATAGCACGATGGTACTATGGTAGAGATTTCATGCAATGTAAATATACAAATTAGGAATAAAAATTGCTAAAAGCATCAGTTTTGTGGAAAAATGAGAATGAAAATCTCAATATTTTCGTAAGACCGTATAGGACAATGAGACAATAGGACAATGAGCTAGCTGCCTTTCTATAGCAAGATATGCAGCTACAGTAGATTCCCGATAACTCGAACCCCCGATAAATCGAACCTTGGATATCTCGAACTATTTTGTATTCCCCTTAAAAGCTTTTCTGGTACTTTGTAGTCCTCGATAACTTGAACATTCGTTAATCGAACCATTTTCATCAGTCCCATGAAGGTTCGAGCTATTGAGATTCTACTGTATCTTTTATGATGCTCGTTCTGTGCTTTGTGGTTAGTTTGTAATGCCAGCGATCCTGGTGGGGAGAAGTTTATGTTTGAGAGTATTCTAGATTCAATCTAATACTTACTACAATTTTCAGGAGGCTATGGTCAAGACGCAAGTCAGTCTCCTTATGCACAGGGAGCATATGGCGCCTATGGAAGTATGATGCAACACGCACAGTATGCCCAAGGACCAGGGGCTGCAGGATATGGAACTGGATACGGTAATTTCTTATTGCTAACCTACTTGCAATCTTCATTTCCATTGCCCGTAATTCTAAAGGTATCAACTGGCCATTCCATGCAAGTAGAATGCTACACCGTTTTTAAACCCGGGCAGTCAGCTTTATGATTGTTTCATATAATCGCTTGATGACTGCAGGTAGTGGCCCCCGGCTGTAGCAACATTTATCTTGCATCATACTTCCGTGATAGTATTCGTTTGTGCTGATAATGGATGTAAATCTTGCATTTAAGATGAAGTTGATGCGTCTAACATGTAATGTTTTGCTCATGTTATAGATATGCTGACCGGAAGCAGTGCATCTACTGCTTATCCAGATCCAAACGCGTATGGTCAAGCCGGATCAGCACTTTCTGGTAAATAATCAATCATCTTTTAGATAGCATAATATTAAAGTAACGACAATAACTGTCTTTGTTTTAATGGTGAGATCCAGGAACAAGAATGAGGCCTCTAATTTATTCATGTATGTTGTTTTAGCATATGGTGCTGGTTACGGTGCATTATCCGCAGCGGCCACTTCTCAATACGGAGTGGCTTCGACAACTGCGCTTGCCGGACAAAATCCCTCTGCCGGGGCCGCATCGACCGCCGACTATGCTTCTTACAACCCTTATGGTAATTAATTTTTATTTAACTTTATAATATATGAGCACTCAACTTTTTACGCTTTTATATAAATGATGAACGAACACGCATAGATATAAACATTTAATTCAAAATTTATCTTGATATAGTGTATTCTATATCTTTTTTATTGTTGTTGTGTTTTATTGTGTTAATTTATTAGTTGTTTATTGTTTAAAGTGGGTCCTTGTTGTAGAAGTTTGTAATTTAGACTGCAGCCAAATTATCACTAAGTATTAAGTGTTTTTTATCAGTAAAATTATTGTTATTATTATCATATTTAACGCAAGAATTTCTTTAAAGAATTTCTTTTGGGACAACCTAACCCTTCTTAAATTCAATTAATACGAACGAATGTTTTACGATTTTTACCGAGGCAGTTTTTTGCGCTTGCTGCTAAAATTGGTTTCAGGATGGCATATTGATAAGGTATGAAATTATTTCGTAGGCTTCGGAAGCTACCAACAAGAAGCATCGAGTTACGGCCCCGCGAGAAGCTTTGCCAGTGATCTAAGTGCGTATGCATCAGTAGGAACGGCAACTCCAGCTGGTTATGGTACTGACACGGCAGTAGCTGCCTACGGCGTGGCTGGTAGTTATTCTGATAGTGCTAGTGCCGCGTTTGGCAGAGGAGCTGTGCCCAGTGGAAACCAAAGAGGATTTCATCCGTATGGCCGATAAGTTTGCAACTTATTTGACTTCGTTTTTTTAGTATTCTATGTTTTTTTCTTGCACCTTGCTGGTGAATTTCGGCATCGAATAACAAGACGAATCAGGCCTGCTGCAGACTGTTCATGTGTCATCCATTATATTGTGTTGATTGGTTAAATTATTATCACCCGTGGCTTACCCTAAAAGCTCCATTTACCCCCTCGAGTCGCCAATTTTTTGTTATTCACCGACTTCCAATTCGTTTACCATATACAAAGGCAAATGCAAGTGTTTAATAAAATAAAATTCTCTGTCATTTCTCTGTGTATTATATTATTTTCTGGGTGTTTTTGTGCAAATAAGCCCCTTTCTCTTCTGGGTCTCCTTTAGAATCTCAGTAAGTCCCTGATACTTTGTGGAGCTTCTACGGTATCTTATGAACTGTATCCAACATGTCTCTCGCGAAAATTGTGTCACTTTTTATCGCACGCATTTGCTGCTTTCTCTAAACATAGCTTCGCTTTTAATTTCAAAGAATTTTATATGCTATCATGTATTGTATCGTAAAGATAGGCTAGTTTGAGCTACTTTAAGACTGTGCATAATTCAACATTTCTTGCTTTACCATTCACCTCTTTTCGTGTGTAAACGTTTTCCTGAAAGTTGGTCTGATAATGCAATACTGTCCTTTATAGCATGGCATCTGACACAGTGTGATCATGTTGGACACATTTACTGCTGCATTTTGCCATGTCAATTTGTATTGTTCATCTCATCAAGTCGATTTTTGAAATCAAGTCTCATGCATTCACCGCCATGTTATCACAATTAAAGTCACCGAGCTATTCTTTCATGTTCAATGTAACAAGATCGTACTATTTTTGCTAAGAATTATCTCTTGTTTACAAAGCCAGGCGAAGCACAAGTGTGAATAATGTCCTTAACAAACTCTGAACAATCTTTTTGACTAAATGTATAAAATTGTTGGCTTCAGTTCTCAATTGTGGATTGTTTTAAAGTAGTATCTTAATTATTTTAGAAGATAAAGTACAGATTTATAGATGTTTGATACATTCAATGCATATAACAGGATAAAAACAGTAACAGCAGATCACTTATGGAAAGTATGTTATTACGTAATTAATTAACACTCAGTATATATTTCCATATCATTTCCTAGTGTTGGTAGTTAAATTAATGATTAATGCAGTTTAGTTATAATAACTGTTTTGTTTTTTAAAGTTATGCGATGAAGTTTACTTTTCGTGTTGATGTTGGACCACAAACTCATTTTATTCCTTGCCCATGTTGCATCAAGAACCTATTACCGTATTTCCTCGATTAAACGCCCTCCCTCGATTAAAAGCCCCGCTTTCCTATCAAATTTTGAAATAAACGCCCCCCTTCGATTAAACGCCCCCCACACAAAAATTTTTTAAGTTGGTATAGTGTATTGTTGCTCGATAAAGGCAAGGCACAACTAAACGATTTTCTCTTTTTCTAGACCCAATGACAGAGGCTGTGATCTTGTACTTTCTAATAAACGCCCCCCCCTCGAATAATGGCCCCCCTCGATTAGGCGCCCCCAAAAAATTGCCGAAATTAATAAACGCCCCGTTTAATCGAGGAAATACGGTAACCATTTAATAAAACTTTTGAAATCTAGAGGGTTTTCAGACATGCTGAAGATCAAATGTCATGTGATGTCTCTGGTCCGTCCATTACTTTTGGTCGATTAGTCCGTGTTTTAGCACAAACACCCACCGGACCGGAGAAGAGCACATCACTTTACTCTTTGTTTCCCTGTGTTCTGTCTTTCTTTCCGCACGATTTCAAAATGGTGAGCATCATCATTTCCAACTCATTCCTGTTTTTCTTAATCTTTAAATATCTCAGCAATCACGTCAGGGAAATCTTTAAATATGATATGCTTTAATGTTTCTCGTATAACGTGCACTTATTCGTTGATATCTTTGTTCGCATTGATAAAACGAATCGTTGAAGACAAGTTGTCTAAATAGGCCTGTTATTATGTTCTACATAACATATGCTACTACATGTACATAGTTTTGCCATTACACAACGATTTATTGAGATAACTTTGTTTTAAAGGGCCGCGTCAGGACAAAGACTGTAAAAAAGGCTGCTCGAGTCATCATCGAGAAATATTATCCACGACTTACTCTGGATTTTCACACTAACAAAAGAGTATGTGAAGAAATCGCTATCATTCCAAGCAAAAAACTCAGGAACAAGATTGCTGGGTGAGTAATTACTTAAGATTTATCACATGTTTGCTTTTTTCTTTTTGCATTCATTCTAAGCAACCTGTTTGGGCTACTTGCAAATCTTGGTCTTGGTGTAAATTTTGTTGCAGTTTATAAGTTTTCCTTGTAGAAGAGTGTTGTTCTGAGTGAGTGAGTGAGGTTCACTATTCTGCGACATGAGTATGAATTTCAAAGTCAGTCTTTGCACCAGGAGGATTTTGTGGATATACCTTGACAATGTTACTGTGGGACTGAAACATCTGCTGAGATATCTCAGTTTTAGCACATGTCTCAGTGATGTATACATGAAGGTATGCTAATGCAGAATTATGCAAAGACATATGCATGCATGTAATCTTTCATTTTGTATTACTTAGATTTATTACGCATTTGATGAAGAGAATCGAAGAAGGTCCAGTTCGTGGAATCTCCATCAAACTTCAAGAAGAGGCAAGGGAGAGAAGAGACAACTATGTACCTGAAGTAAGTTGTTATGGGATCATTTGGATAGCAAATGTATAAGTGTATTTAAAAGTATTAATTCTGTTTATTTAGCTTTTATTTTCAATCATGCTATCCTTTTACAAGAGCGTGCAATGTAATTACAGCAGAAGTTTTATATCAAGATACATTTTCATTCCACAATCTTGTAAAATAACATTAGAATTCAAATTTTGATATTTATTAGTGCATTCAATACAAATTCTCATGACAGTGTCATGATCATTTGGTATGAAAAGACGAATCTTTTAAATTGGTATTAAATGTTTTCCTAATGCTAGATTGCTATTCTCTTTGATAATGCACAAAAGTTAATTTTGCATTGCTTGCATTTTTTAACTTGCTTTTTTTTACTTCACAGATCTCAGCAATTGAACAGGACATCATTGAAGTTGATAAGGACACCAAGGAAATGTTGAAGGTTCTTGTAAGTATAAATTTATTCTCATATGCATTTTGTGTGTAGATATGCTTCTTTCTAGTATAAATATACCAGAAATACAATAACTGGCTTTCTATACATTATATCCATTTGTTCTTCATTAAAGAGGTTTTTGAAATTGTTACTGCTTGGGCTTAAGAACTCATTATATGCCATACAAACTGGTAGACAATAGTACTAGAATTCATTCACGGCTCCCCTAACTTAGCAAGATGACTTTGTATTTGTATCTGGAAGGAAGTTATCATAAAAGCTCTGCTAAGCCTCTCTTTCAAAACGAGATTTTGAATTAAGTCTTTCCCTTGTTTTTGAATAATGATGAACTTCTGATTGATGAATCCATAAAGGCTTATGAGTTATTTTGCAATTATTTTGCACAAATCTTTTTCTGGAGCTTATTTGAGAATTTACTCCTTTACACCCTTTCTCCAATAAGTCACCCTTCCTCTACAACCTCAAATAAAACCCCATGGTAGGAGTTGATTCATATCGCAATTCACATTATAGAGACAATAATATTTAGTTTGATACTAAGGTAATGGTTCCTTTTTTAAATCACTTAAAGTTTATTGGTTTGTCTAACCTTTCAGGACTTTGGAAATATTCCAGGGCTTCAAGTGACAGAACCATTTGCTGGAGGTGGAATGAGAAATACTGTTCCTGGAATGAGATAAAGGACATCAGCCAGTATCTGTAAATGAATGATTAAAAATATTGGTTTCAACTGACATGTTTTTTTTACTGCATCCTTTGATGATGGTAGGGCTGCTTTTGCATAGCATTGTATTGCAATATACTAATACCACCTAACTGGTCTGTCTGGATCCCTAAAATGCTCATCAAGAAATTAAATCCTGGATGAATGTACTACAATAGTCCAACATGTTATGGTGGAATATATACATTGAGTAAAGTAAGTACGAATATTATACCATACCAAATAGGCACTTTAACTATGATAGCGCATCCAGTTGGTATAAACTCTAAACCCCAGAAATCGTGGGTAGTCATTTAGCGACCTTGGGAGAATGGACAGTTCAGTTGGTTAACGGTCTGTAGTTTGTAGCATAACCTCCAATGGAGCGACGTTCAGTACCCCAGCTACTGAGCCACACCACCGCAATGAATATTATTTTTGCAGGGTAGAGCTTGTATGCTTAGCATGTTATACAAGTGCAACCACACAGAAGTCGAAACAAGAATTCGATTCTGTTTTGCAAGTGATGCATAAGTATGTATACATTACTGAGTATTGTGGCGAAGATGTTTTCAAATTGATGTTGAAATTATACCTTTTGTTAACTGTACTTGGAAGTGCTGCGAAAGACAGATAATACACTATTGCTTCATGTTTCGCGCATCAGACTATCAACATTTTGATACAAAAGTTCTTAATTTAGTAGGCTGGGCTTGAAAATAATGGTTTGCATCTAATGACGTCATCGTACTTTTCTAAATTTGATGTTTTGACAAAACCAAGGTAAAACCTGATTCATTTTTGACTTAAATGCTCAAAAGGTCAAAGAAGTTTATCTTTTAACTTTTGGCAGAGTATTTTTAGATCGAACCAACTGTGCAGTGAATCAATGAACATATTGGTATGTTTGTAATAAGGTTTGGCACAAATGAATTTCTATTTAACAGCTGTTTTTGAGCAACCCCGGGAAATACTTCATCTCAAAATTTCGGAATGAGAACGATCTGCACATTGAGTTATTTCGAAGATACCCAGACATGAGTTCGTGTAACTTAATCAATTTGGAACAGTGTACAGATTTGTATCAGAAGCTGGTTTATAAGAAACTAGAAGTGGGATGGCCAAAGTGTAAGAAGCTTTAGTACTGGGCGCGAGAATGACGAAGAAACTGCACAATTTCCATTTTTCCGTTGACTTTAGCTTGTGCAAGGCCTGGCCTTTGTGACAGTGATCAAGAATTTCGTTAATTTTGTTTCGAAATGATTGTAACCTTTAATTTTGATCTACATGGCCTTTCTTTGCGACCATTGGGTTTATATATATATCCAGAGATGCCCAAATTCAGAACAGTAAAGTAATTTTAGATCCCAAAAATACGAAACCGATTAAAAATCTTAGTAGTACATAAGACGCCAAATTTCCACATATTAAGGAACTTTTAGTGCAAAATGCTGGCTGATCCAAGTTTTTTATAAAAAGATTGTCTACTCAGATCTAATTAACGACAATGAAAATTTGTTAAATGGGTGAGGCTTTTTTGCTAGACAACTGAGCAGATTAAACAACGATTTTCCAATTTAACGTTGCTTCCTTTATTGTTGTTGTTGCTGTATTTGCTAAAGAGCTTAAGATATCATTGCTACAGGGCAAGTTATCTCAGACTCTAACGACAGTACCCATGCCGAGGTTCAATGGTAAAACTATATCACTGCTTTTGGTTGTGATTTTGCGGCCACAGACCCACAGTTGGCACTCCGCAGAATAGAAGACAATATTTATATCACCTATCTTCAAGTTTGAATTTCCACTCGCGTTTGTATAAAGTACATTTTTGCGAGCAAAAGTGCTGCAATTGGCAACATAAGATAATTTTGTCTAATTATATTGAATTTTAATTCTGTTTAATTGCAATTGTGCATTTTCATAGGTTTTTTTTCTTGAGAAATTTCAATTTTTTAACGTGAAATATTTCTCGAGTTTACTTGTACTGAACATTATACATATTTGAGAGTAAGTAAACATGATGCATTTTGAAATTCTGTTTTTGCTACGCCTATATCGGTAATTATCGCCATTGAGAAGGAAATAATGTTTATGTCCAGAACAAGCGATGCCACAAGTTGGTCAGATTTCATTGGCGTATTATGCCAAATGTAACCTCCTTCATGAACAAATGTACAATTGTTTTGAGATAGTTGAAATAGGTTTATCAGCAGAGCGTTTAGGAATTACTTCAAATCCCATTGATTTGAAATAGTAATTACAATTGTCGTTGAGAATTTATGTTCAGATGATAATCAATTTACGGCATTACAAGCATAGTTTGTATTATTATTTTTTTTATCAGATCCGCCATTTTCATCCAATTAGCTCCTTGCAAGGTCAACAACTGAAATGAATTATTTCAACAATGTAAGCAAGACAGAGTTAATAAACATCTCTAAAACATTCCCCACTATCGGTATTATGATCTATCGCAAGTCTCCATGATTTCCTTTTAAATTCTTTTAACTTAATAAAAAATTTCCATATCTAGGTACGGTCTTTGACGGTAGATTACAGCATATATTGTCATTGCAGAATATTTCATTGCATATTGATCGTTTGAGGTTGGGGGCACACACAGCCATCACAATGGAGCTATTCAGTTCTGATCAATAAAAGTTAGTTTGGACACGGTTGCATGGGATCTTCTGTTTGTCGAAGCAAAAGGAATACACCACGCAGTGTTTGCCAATTGCATCTTACATTTACAAACAGTGCTTCAGGGAATATAGCTGTTTTAAGTGGACTTACAGTTGCACCATTGTGAACGCCAAGGGAAACCCATCCTGTTGCAAGCAAAGTCTTTGGATTTGGATTGGATATTTATCTCTGTCAATTGCGACCTGTTTATCTGAGAACTCCGCTGAAGAATTCGCTTCTTAAATCATCTGTTCTGCTCTATCAAAGTGGATAATTTAAATTATTTCCAGTAAACCGAAATATTAAAACTGACAATGATAATTTTGTGCCTCGTTCTGTCCCTGGTTTCTCTTTCGAACGGATATGGTATGTATTAATAATCTTTTTCTCAATAATCATACATTTCTTTTAAAGCAACAATTTTAGCAGGACTCCATTGTTAACACATATTTTGTTCAGATTGAAGATTTTGCAGTAATTGTTGTGTTAAATTTTTGCTCAGCATCAGGGAACAAAAAGTCAAAGTGTCATTCATTTTGACTGGAATTGTTTTCTTGTTGTTGATGCTTTTGGCTTTGATAAAAGATTATTGAACCTGAACTGGTCTTGTTCAAACATGTTTCATAATTGAATGTATATCACACATTTCTACTATCAATATTTTATTCATAGCTTGAGAAATATTTTCAGAATTTTATCAATTAGACTCAGTTACATGATTTTAGATAATGAACGGGACTATTTCCCTAATTAACCGGTTATTGTCATTTTGACCCATGATAAAAACATTCGATATTAGATAGGACCATAATAAAAAGACGTGTGTTGTTTGTGAAAATTTTATTTTGTTTAATCGAGTTTTCCTTTTAACGAGAATGAATCCAAAATATTGAAAAACAACTCAAATGCACAACATATTTCCTTTTTATCACCTAAATATTTTCACTTTTGCAACTTCTAGAACGAATAATACAAATATCCATGCATCTCAATACAGTGTTAATTAAAGGGAATGTTTTGCTTTGGTTCGAGTTTTTTTTTTTTTTTGTAAGAACCAAACATGCACTTTCTATATCTTAAACTTCTATGCATAAAAGGGGATCGTTTTTAAATTTGAATTATGCAATCAAAGGGTATAACAAATGATTGATTCAAAATCCTATTGAAATTTTTTGCTGAATTTGTTTGTTGAATTTTAATTCATTATATTAATATACAAAAATTCAAAATTATTTAAATGGCCATTTGCTAACATTTTAATGGATGGGGATTCTAACCATAGGATTTGAACCGTTAAATTTCAGTCTGTCAGAAAAATGAATTTGCGGCATTAGGGAAATGTCCCAAGATTTATGAAGCGTTTTTCATACCACTCAGCGAGCCACCAGTTGGTTCTCATTATCTTTCATACTTCTAAAGGAAATGAGTCAAATATTGCATCCGAAAAATCTAAACAAGATTTAAGATGGCGCTGAGTCGATGCTGGTTTTATTTCCAAACAGAAGAGCAACATGCAGAGATTTTCTTCTGTTTATTAAGAGTAGTTTGTCTCATACCACCATATACAATTGTCAATATTGTTGACTCAAAGGCGTACAATTTTAAATATTATCAAAGTTGTCGACTTCCTTTTACAGGTGTTGTTGCAACATTCGCAAGAGTTGTCACATTTTGCGTTTTGTCTCGGAATCATTCAAATTTGAAATGCTCGGTAAAATGGCAAAACATGTCCATTGTTTTTGCATAACTAAATGGGACAGCATTCGGAAATTGCAAAAATTTGCCAAATTTTTTAATAATGAGAACAAAGACTTTTTTTTGCATAGAATTAAATGTGTTTCGTTCATAAACACTCTTGAAGGATGTTTTGAAATTAAAGATACTATTGTTTACACCACAGGGCTCGCTAATTTGTGGCTTTAAACATTTGTACGTACCGTAAGTCCTCGATTAATCTGCGTGCGCACCAAGTATAAAAAATATTTTTAAGTAAAATTATCAAACATGTCGTGCGCATACTTTTTTAGTTGATAATAACCTCCTTACCTCAACCACCTTTACATGCCGCACAGATGAATATAAGAAATCAAGTGTGCAAATGACAACACGCACGTTTTTTTATATAAAAAAAGGCTTTTTCAGACCAGCACTCAAACTTTCTTGGCAATTTTCCAATTTCAGTACTAAAGACTTTTTTGAAACTTGAGCATTAGATTTAATTTTCAATGTATACCAAAGTTAATAAAAAGAAATGTATTGGTTCTGCAGAAGTCATATCAGCCAGTTCTAAAAATGTTCCAAAAAGTGTCCGCCATCTCTCTTGTTCTCTCGTTTTAATGTTTTTTTTATGTCGTAATCATGGTAAACATTTGAAAAATCCTGAGTTCTGATGTTTTCTGATACCTTGGGAAACTGAACCACTCACTATTGAGGTTGGTTTCTTATCAACAATGGATGTACATAATTGGATTTAATATTGTAATATTTCATATTTAACATAATTGGATAAACTTGTGGGTTTTTGTTTGTAGTAGGGTACTTGCTCATTGTCACTTCTGCCCTAAATACCAATGAGAATCTTGAACATTTGGTTTTTCTAATTTGGTTACCTTTGTTATCTTTATTTATTTTCTTTAATTTTGATGGCATTTTAGGCCTAAACTGCAGCATTTGTACATCAAGTGCGTTTTAGATTCTGATTTAGCTCTAAATTTGCGATTTGTTGTTTCGCGACCCACCTCGACTTCAGCAAACCTTTCTCATTTCTCTCATTTCTTTTACTCTTAAAGCAATACGTTTTTTCTAACCATCATTGAATGCTCTTTTTTAGAAATTGATTTGCTATCAGCATTCGAACTGGATCAGAATGTTGTAGGAGTCGACCCAATAGTCATCCGTTACCGTGCATACCAGTTTTACATGTACAGCAAAGATGTCAAAGCTTCTAAGTACATCGGAGAAGAAATTCTTGAAAACATGCTCTCCTGGTCTGAGTTCATTCTCGTTGCAAATGTCCGAATGGACAAAAATGGCCCGGGTGCTTTATTTGCGGTTGAGAGCAGCAGAGGTCGCCATAAGTTAGTGTTATGGATGGACTCTCCCGCACAAAAACTTGGCATTCGCTCACATCTGAATAGCATTGGAAAACAATCGATAACATTTAAGAAATTGCCCTTCAAGCAGCAACAATGGCACCGCATTGTGGTACACTTCCGATTATTGAATGAAACAAAGCCAGTTGTTGATCTGTATGTCGATTGTCAATTCATCGAGAGAAAGCATTTTCCAATACCATTAAGAGAAGCACTACTTGAAGACCGAAATACGCTTGAGTTTCGTCTGGGTCAAATTAAGAACCATGGAAAAGACGTTATGAAGTTCGTGGTGAGTAAGTTCGGATTTTTAAGGGCTCGTACTGATGAATGATGCAAATTTTCATTTGTTATACGTAGCTAACGCACATTCTGTTAACAAAGCATATCTGCTCTAAAGCATATCTCTTACGAAATTTGTTTTTACTGCACTTTGTTTTGCGAGAATTGCTCACTACCATCTGCATATCTTTCAAAGGGTGCTGTTCAAGATGTAGAATTAGTTTTCAACAGAAATATTGATTGGTACACAAGCTCTCTGCGCTGTAAAGACATGGAATTCACTACTAAAGGTACGACACACGTTTTTTCATTTGCACGCTCTCTTAAGTTGGCTTGATTCAACTGTCAACTCTTGCTAGTCTCGTCACATCAGGCGATGCACTACTAAAGATATTATGACTTAGCTATTATTTTATCTTCATTACTCAAAATTAACAATGGTTGTAGGATTTGTTGCATTATTGGGGATTTTTTTGGAGTCCTCTTGAACCCTGCGTTGAATAGTGAAATACCCAACTCTTTCGACTTTTTAGATATTCGAGCACACACTGACCCAAGCCTTGGAATCACCAATGAATTAAAGACCATCACGAAATTAATTAAAAATCTTCAGATTGAAATGGCTGATCAGGTAGGCTTCAATATCGTTTACAATATCCACTTTTGTAATGGAAATGTCTTTTTCAATATCCATGTGCAATTGCGAACAAAGGTCCTGAGGACACTTTTAAAATAAGAAAAAATGGCTACAAACAGAAAAATTTTTGTGCGGCTTCTATTCAACCGCTATTCCCCTTATAAAAGATGTTGGTTTTTCGATCAGACCTTTGTGATTATCGTACAAATAAGTTTTTCTTGATATTGCATAAGACTGCTTCTAGAGATGACATTTTTTGGAGGGGGTGAAGAATGCAAGCAAAATTTGCCATGTCCCAGTAGTTTTGTCGCCTATTTTAGCGGCTTTTTAAATTTGTACTGAACTGAGAACCAGTCTTTTATCATTTGCTATCATTATCCACAATATCATTTAGATTTGCATGTGTGCATTGCAACAGTGTATGAATATCTTAATTGATTGTGACACATCTAACTGAGCATATCATGTAATGACTCTCTTTTAATAGATTTGCGAATTGTTGTTAACACGTGTTATGTTATAATTTTAAGGTACGGGAATCCAGCTATCTTCGTAAATGGCTAACAAAATGTGCAACATGCAGTCTTGAAGGGCCAGGAAATTTTGGAAACCAATCCGTAAAGGTTTGCAACGAAAAGCCATATCCCTGTCACGCGAATGCATACTGTAAAGACCTGCCTGGTAGAAAGTTTCAGTGTGAGGTATGAAGAACAACTATTTATGGGGAATTTAACTTGTGGCTTTGTCATCAAAACTACACTACCTTATTGACTTGTCGATTGAGGTCGATTGAATTGGAAAATGGAAATTCTAACCATTGTGCCACGCCCTTCAAGTTAGCACTGATGATGGGAGCATTGTTGCTTAAATGAGCCACCCATTGTCAGCCAGTTTGTGGGTTATGGACTGGCAGATATTTATGAACTGATAGCCCCTGTGTATGGCGAAACAAGGGTGAGAAAGCGACCGTTCGTATGTATTCTTCATCTGTTATTTCAGTGCAGGGTTGGGTTTGCTGGTAATGGAATTGAATGCGGATTGGACTCTGATCTTGATGGATATCCAAATACTGAGCTTCAATGCAAGTCTAAATATTGCCGCAAGGTATGGTTTTATCATTTTTATTGTCGTCCATTTTCTTTAGTCTTTTTCAATTTATTACCTGGCATATGATTTAGCCATTCTGAGCATTATTGAAAGTAACTGAAGAACAGAAATATGAATGAAATTGAGACAAGTAAAAATGTTGAAGCAATATTATTATGCGTGTTTCTGATGAAAACTATTTACATTTGATCATTTATTTATTTAATCACTACTTTTAAACCTTTTGTAGGATAATTGTCCGACGTTTCCCAACAGTGGCCAAGAAGACTCTGATAAAGATGGAATTGGTGATTCTTGCGATAATGATGATGATAATGATGGTATTCCAGATAGTCAAGTAAGTATTATGGCTTTGACAATGCTTTTCTTCTTAATCAAGTTAAACAATCAAGCGAATCAGTTTTAGTTATGAAGTAGCTACCAAGTGAAACTTGAGGATAATGCATGGTACAATTCGATATCATATCTTCAAATTTGACCATAGATTCAAAAACAGCAATTTTTTACAAACAAAATATTGAACACTTTATGTAAAATAGATGTTGCCCCATTTATTTAGGCAATATCAATTTATCTTGCCGAATGCACCTGCGTTAAGCACTATCTCACAAGAACATCGACACGCCAAAAACAATCAAGTTCTCCGATAAATTATTTTGATGCAGCATGCTCTTTTATTATTAAAGCGTATCTGATATTGAACTTTTTAGGATAATTGTCCAACCAAACCAAACCCTTTGCAAAAGGATTCTGATAAAGATGGACACGGAGATGCTTGTGACAATTGTCCATACACACCTAATGTTGAGCAAGAAGATAGCAACAATGATGGCATAGGCAATGATTGTTCAAGAGACGGTGATGCCGATGGTAAGTAATGGCAGTTGTTTCCATTTGCTTTCGTAAGCTGGATTCGACTTACTGGATTCGAAATGAAATGGGCTGTTTTCTATCTACAAAACCATTCTCAGTTGAGAGATTTTCAATGAGGGTTTTGCAATATGGAATCGCAATTTTTTGTGGCTCTGATATACTAATGTTGCAGACTTTCTGGCATAAAACATTATCTGGCCTTCTGTTACGTTAAATGTTTCTTTTAATTTCTATATACTCATGCATACTTGCATCGATTTTATTGTTTGTATTGTTTATTTGCATAATTTCAGGCATCCGTGATCGATTGGATAATTGTAAAACCGTTTATAATCCGTTACAACAAGATAGAGATGGCGATAGCGTGGGTGATAAATGCGACAACTGTCCCAGAAAGTACAATCCAACTCAAGTAAGTGTCAAAAAAGTACAATCCAACTCAAATCAGTTTATGCCACCAACAGTCACCGTGGAAATAAAAACAAACGCTATATGTGGATCTTTCAAACACAATTTTAATATTATTGTCAAAGGGGATGAACTACAATTTTGAAAATTATGTATATTTAATTTCCTTGTCACAGGACATTTGTAACGCTGAAAAATAATTAGTCCATAGGCTTGTCCATAGGGTCCAAGTGTAGAGGATTATTTTTTTGAAAAATTAAACAAGTGAAATGTTATTTTACTGAATGTTACAGCTAGTAACGTTTGATATTTGCAGGTTGACTCAGATGGTGATGGCATTGGAGATGAATGTGACACTGGAAATGACATGTAAGATTATTATTAATTATTGGCGTCATTTTCTTACCTCTCTTCAACTAAGAGTCAGTTGAAATGAGGCAAACTCTTTATTGCTCATCGTGAGAATTGTGCTGTATTATTTATTTATTTATTCATATCGGTTAATACTTTGCAAGGCTTTGGCTGTCATTTTGGTTGTGGCTATATATTAAAATCCAATTTAATGGTTTCCTTCTTCTGCAGGCATGCATTTTTTAGACAATTGTTGCGCAATTTGCCAAACAGTGATCGTTTTGTTGACGTTATTGTTCTCATTTCACAGAGACCGTGATGGCATTCAAGATGATTTGGATAACTGTCCTTATGTTGCAAACAGTCAACAACTTGATACTGACAATGATGGACAAGGCGAGTATTAAGTCTTAAAAGGGATATTGGCACAATTTGTTCCAGTTTAATCGACTGGGTAAACACGATGCCAAAAGAAACTTTTTCTTTTCTAAGATACCGTAAATCTTCGAATAAACGCCACCTTCGAATAAGCCTCCCCTCGAATAAGTCCCCAACCAAAAAATTATTCCTGCAAATAAGCCCCTGGGGGCTTATTCGAGGATTTACGGTTAGCATATTCGGCAAATAACAGGACGAGGTAATTTAGAAAGATCCATAGAAAACGAAACTTGTGGAAAGGGACAGAATTGGATCACTAATTATTGTTTCTTATGATTCAATTTTATAGGTGATGCATGCGATGATGATGATGATAATGATCTCATCCCCGACGTTCGAGACAACTGTAGACTTATTCCAAATCCAGACCAATATGACACTGAAAGTAAGTATAAAATTATCTTTTCTATTTATAAAAAATACTTTCATACTCTACAATGCTACAACAAAGAAACTCTAATATTTATACATTCAATATTTGCTACTATATACTAAGGTATGAGAGTGATTTTTTATGTCAGTGAAAGATGTTGTTAGGTGATTCGTGAATGCGTAGAATTGAATACGTAGCACCAATTCACTTTCTTACTGTTTCCAGATCTTGGCCAAGGTGATGCATGCAAAAATGATTTTGATCAAGACAATGTTACTGATCTAATCGATGCTTGTCCTGAAAATAACAAGATATATACAACAAATTTCACTCGATACCAGACCATAAAACTCGACCCAGAAGGCACATCACAGGTTGACCCAACGTGGACCATTCAAGATCAAGTAATTCATACTTTTTATACATCTACTAACTACATACCAGCAATGATATCTTTCATAAACATGCTATGAAACAGAATAACTTTGGTTGAATACACATCGTACCCATTTACCGACAACCCTCTTTAAATATTTGCCAAAGCTCGTACTGAATAACATTGCTTTATAAATAATGTTAAAATATGTTAAATAGTGTTTCAAACAAGTGAGGCTTAATTTCTGTCCTCAAGAAACATTCACCACTAACATAATAACCATTGGGAGTATCTGTTTCTTCCTTTTACAAAGTCATTACTGGTCATTGCAATCGGAAATTAATTGCTTTCCCAATGTCAGACAATGATACTGCAGAGCTACATTGCCGCGAATAGCGAAATGTTTGCCTTTCATTTTAACGATTGCCATTATCTTGTGTTATAGGGTGCTGAGATACGACAAACACGAAACAGTGATCCAGGAATTGCAGTTGGTATGTTTGAAAGTCATAGATTTCGACTGATGTGTGTACGAGAGATTTAAAACAGGACTTACCTTTTGCCTTTTGAGGTATATTTATTTTGAGTGAATTACCATGGTATAATATAAGTTTGTTACACAAGGATCTCTGCGTTCGCTTGTCAGACTACCGGTTAACTTGGTACGACCGACGTGACAAAAAAGTCTGTATCTTACAGTGCTAATGCAACGAAATTTTACATATTTTTTACATTTGACAAGCTTGACATTCGATTTTTTTTATCTTAATTGAAAGCCAAAGATGTACTTATCCGTTTGGTACAATTTTGACGACGTTACTTTAATTTCACGCCAAAATTGCCCACTTTGAAGGTTAATAGAGAAAAAGTATACATAATTTGCAAATTTTATTTACGCCACGTTAATCAATGCCGTGAAGTCCATAGATTTTTTTTAATAAAAACACCATGTAAAATTTCGTTGCATTAGCACTTTAACGGAGCAAACGAGAGAAGCACTGAGGTATTGCGCATTATGAAACATTAATGCTGCACTCTAAAACACAACTCATACTCAAATCAAACATCTTTATGTTGGACTTTTTTGTGTGAGGCAGTTTATGTTGTTAAGCGTGCTTTGTTGCACATTTAACTTTTTTCTATTTTTTTAAGGTTACACGATGTTTGAGGGTGTTGACTTTGAAGGGACGTTTTTCGTGCACGACGATAAAGATGATGATTACGTTGGATTCGTGTTTAGTTTGCAAGATAAAAGTTCGTTTTACACGGTTGTTTGGAAGAAGAAGAGACAAACATATTGGATGGCAGAACCATTCACTGCTTTGGGTGATGAAGGTCTCAGCATCAAGGTAAAATTATTATTCTCGAAGGATAAATAATTTTGGTCAAAGGGTGAGGTGATAGTTAGAGTTAGCTACGACTGCTCCCAAACTAACAAGTTTTCTCGAGCAAATTTATTTTCAACAAAAAGCAGTCCGATATGTCATTTTTGGCTACATAATCTTTAGGGTAAGATTGATAATAAACAAAATAAAACAGTAATTTATCTTGTTATAATTAATTCCCACAGTTGTGAACAAAGTTAGTGAAGACTTCAAAATGTTAAATTAACTAATGCGTTAACTCCCTTGCATAGATCAGAGGAGAGGCACAAGCCTGGTTCAATTTCTTTCCAATGTTTGAAAGCATCTTAAGGGTTTGGTGATGGTTGTAGATGTCCCATTATATCGATAAATGCTTGTAAAGACCCTGTGTATAACTTAACCCATCACCTTATCGTTTTTATACTTAAGTGGCTTTGTTTCCTTTGTTTATATTTCATTGACGTTTATCATTCATTTAAAGGCTGTACATTCTTCTACTGGTCCTGGAAAGTACATGCGCAATGCATTGTGGAGCACTGCAAGCACTCGTGGTCAGGTGAGCAAGTCTTATTTATGGTGTTATTTTCACCTAACGAAGAGAGTATATTCTGTGACGTAATAGATGCCGTCACATTGAAATATACATTTTCTGGAAGCACTGCGAAGTGAATATTTTGACGGATACAAGCTATACATTAACGCTAACTATTACCAACCTATAGTATCCAATCAGAGTAGCTATCTTGCATCAAATATCCAACGGCACACACTGTGATCATTAGAGTGACTTGAACATGAGACCAAAACATGAAACTCGTTGTGCAATGATCAATCCATTGAATTTTGGGCAGAGTGGAATAAAGGATCTGATTGGCACTCTGAATCTATTTTGGCTGTTTTTATGAGTGTAAATAGCGTTTTTTAAAGCTCGAAACTATCCATGTTTGCATAAAACTGGCCTCGAGTTGTGATATCCAAGTGACGACATGACATGTTACGATACTCGCGTTTACGTAAACTTAATGAAGACATCGGGGGTAGGGGATGGCGCCCAGCCAGGGTAACCGACAAGGATTTTTATTGAGATTTCATGATTTGTTAGAAAGTCGTAATTTAAGCTTGTGTATTTTATACTTTGTAGTCATCATTAAGCTTTGATTTCTTTTTGTTCACGTGTTGTGTATTATTGTATTGTTTTATTTGCATTTTAGGTAACTACGTTGTGGGTGGACCCATCCAAGAAAGGCTGGAAGCCAAGAACAGCTTACAGATGGTCACTTCTTCATCGACCTTCTATTGGCCTAATCAGGTTACTTTTTAGCACCAAACCTTTCTATGAAAATTATATCAAACGAAAATCGTTAGTTTTTCATTTGAATTGATCAGCTAGTACCAATTAAGATATAAAACTGGGAAAGATATGAAGTTGCTCTAATAATAAGTTGTACATTTATTCATGAATAACCAAATACGATATCATAGAGTAATTATAATAATTAAAACAATGCTTATTATTATTAAGAATGAGTTTGGACTTGCTAGCAAGTCTATCTTTTTGGCTATCATTTGGCTATTGTTTGATTTTGCCCTCGTGAAGTAGGAGTGAAGGATAGACTTGTAACTCTCGTCCACCAAATCGAGGCTGCATTCAAAATTCTCCATTAACCGTCCAACATTTTGTCGAACCCGAATTATGAAATGTTTTCTCGGTAGCCTCGATTGGGTTGGGGAGTGTTTCAAGTCTATCTTCCCTTGTTCTTTTCTTCCCTCGTCCTTTCTTTCTCTACTCCTTAGCAAAGCTAAAGTAATAGCCAAAAGATAAACTTGTAAGCAAGTACATAATGAATTTAATATTGACTTTTTTGCAGAGTTCGCATATTGGAAGGAGCAAAACTTGTCAGCGATTCTGGTTTTCTGATTGATCAAACGTTTAGAGGAGGAAGATTGGGAGTTTTCATTTTCTCTCAGAAACATGTTGTCTTTTCAAAACTCTCGTATAAATGCAACAGTAAGTAAAACATCGTTTTAATTAATACATTATGCAAGGGTCTCTTAGCCAGTTCCATCTGCTAACATGTCACACCTATTCCTCAAGTTTGTTGTTACAAAAGCACTAGATTTTTCGTGCACAAGAAACTTCACAGTGTATTGACGAAGATTTAAAATGTGGCTGCATGGTAAGACACATGATTTCTGCCACAAATGTGCTCTTAACACTTAATCGTTATGGAAGGTGGTTTGGCAGGGGGTGTTAAATTTTCATGAAATTAAGTTGAAGATTATTCCAAAGTAATTAAAAATCTGCCTGCTGGTAATCTTTGTAATTTACACCCTTTCAGGATTCTGATACCATTCAACATGCCACAGTTGGTGGGTTATTGTTTGTTTCAGTATCATATTTATTAATTTTCAATTTCGTCTTTTCAGATGTTATTCCAGATGAGTACAAGCCACACATTCCAAACTAAATCCAAGCTTCCCTGATAAACCTGTTTACACCGAGTTGAACCGGTATGGAAGAACCAATCCACTTGCCTCGACCAATACACTGTTTTGAGCTCTATATGCTTTCTTATCGAGTGTTGTCGTTTTATAGAATATTTAACATTTATATCAAACAAACTACTTTCTCACAATAATCTAACCAATATAATCAGTCTTGAAGTATTTGATTATTTAAGGTATTTACTTAAGTAGACGTTTTTTATTTCGTATTTCAGATTTAGTAGGTCTGATCGTACAAATTGGTTACCCAATCGACTGGCTAATAATTTGATTGATTTTCAAATATAAATTAATCAGATAGGCAACTTTGTGCACCCTATTAACCATGACCACTTAAATATTACCCTGTAACTATTCGTTAAAGACTTTCCGAGTCGGGATTTATTTTTCAGCGTCAACATGTTGAATTGAACTCACAGAAATGTAACCTTAGTAACAAGATGCATGGTTATTACCCAGGTGAGGTGGGATATCATTATTCTGGAGCAGAGTATATATCTCGCCAATGTAATGCATATCAATTTGTCTTATATGTACACATAGGCCGAACATAAGCTAGATGACACCCTGATAAACCTTGTTTGAAAACGATAATTTTTTTGTAGCATTTAAGGCGTATTCCATTACTATCAACAAATTTCTGTGTTATCAGTTGTTTGTGTCGTAATTTGTAAAAATTGTAGCATATAGAGCATTTTATTCTAGACTATTGTTGTTATTGCGTTTTGAAATTATTCAACATTATTCGTTGGCCTTAAAGCGTTTTATTTGTTCACTACGAATTTTGATACAAACAATTTAGCTAACTCATAACCAGATAACGATGGTTTGCATTGCAAGAATTTGTTTTGTAGATCGCCTGAATGCCAATGATTGGCTCAAAAATATGTCCACACAGAAGTGAGGCAAGCAAAAAGTTTGCCTCGTTTCTGTGTTTGCCAGCTTTGTAGTGCTTTGTAGATTGTAGCTGCAGACATGGCCTATGTGTCATTTCGGAACTTAGATTATTGGACAAAATCGGGAGTTTGAAGGTAAATTATCCACTTATATATTTTGTTTTTACCTAAAAGCATGATATAATACTTCAAGTAATTATTAACGGTAGCATGGCTTGTTTTTTCACTGAAAGATCCTGCAGAAAATTCGTTTTATTTACATTTTTTAATTTTGTGTAAATTCCAAATACAATCCGGCATGAAGACACTACAGCTTATTACATAGCAAATATTGACATCACATTACACTTTGCGGCATAGTGAACTTTACTTTGTATTATTTCGATTTCCTCTTTGGCTCAAAATGCCGGCAGTGATGGGTGACGCCTCACTAATTTTAGGCCATTGTACACGTCACGGTTGACAAACACCAACCAAGCTTAGCGAAAATGTGCAGGATAACACAAAGGGAAAGATGGATGACAACAGGAAGTTTAAATGTAAGAGGAATAAAGAAAGAAACAGAAAGAGAAGATCTTGCAAATGACATGTGGAAATATAAAATCGCCATCTTGGGAGTACAAGAACACCATCTGAAAGGAAATGGATTAACACAGATAAGAACATCTGACAGGAAAGGAGTATACGATCTATACTACACAGGACCGGAGAATAACAAACACCATGGAGTGGGCATAGCTATAAGAACAGACCTAAAAGCATACTTTCAAAGAATAACAGACAGAATATGCCTAGCAAAAATACCACTTAATGATGTTAACAAGAAGATCATATTCATATCAACCTATGCACCAACACTGGAAGTAAGTGAAAAAGATCCAAACATCAGGGAGAAATATTATAAAGAGCTAGATGATGTAATAAGAAAAGTTAGCAGAAGAAACATTTTAATAGTGACTGGGGACATGAATGCAAAAACTGGAAATGGACATGTGGAGTACCCAAAGTTCATTGGAAGATATGGAAAGGGACAAATGAATAACAATGGAAAATATCTGGCAGAACTGATAGCACAAAATGATCTGGTGCTAACAAACACTCTATTCAAACACAAAATGTCACATCGAGTTACATGGGAATGTCCAGAAAGAATAAAAGATCACAATGACAAGTCAGGTGAGAAAAGGAACAATCCTTACAGAAATCAAATAGATTACATCATGATCAGTCATCAACACAGGAACTTTGTGACAAATTCAAGATCCTATAGCGGAATAGACACAAAGACAGATCACAGGCTAGTGAGAGCCAACATCAGAATGGACTGGTACAAAATGAAAATTGAGAAACGTGAGCCCATCTTGGACATGGACAAATTCAAAAACAAAGACACTCGAATAAAATACAAAGAAAAAGTAAAAGAGAAATTGGAGGAAAAACCAGAAAAAGAAAGGAAAAGCCCACAGGAGAACTGGGATGAAATCACACATGCTTGCAAGGAGGCCTCAAAAGAAATAATTGGTTACAAATCTAAGGAAAAGAAAAGCCAAAACAAAGAGATAGAAAAACTATCATTAGAGCAAAAGCAATTAAGATTGGATATAAATGCTAGCAAGGATAAACGAGAAAGGAAAAGAATGCAAGAGATAAGAAACCAGAAGCTTAAAGAAATACACAGGATATTAAATAAAGAAGAGAAAGAAAGGATAACAGAAAAAATCGAGCAAATAGAGAAAAGGAAAAATGACTCAAATAGAATGCACATAGTTATGAGAGAAATAAGAGCACCAAAGGGCATAAAACAGAAATTGCTTGTTGACAGTGGTGAAGGCGTAACTGCAAATGAATCAGAACAAGTTAAAATAATAACAGAAGCGTTTAAGGAAATGTTCGAAAAAGAAAATGAGGGCCATATTGGAAACATCAACCCACGGAAAATGAAAACTCCTTTCACAGCTGAGGAGGTAGAGAAAGCAGCCAAAAGTCTAAAAGACAATAAAAGCGCAGGAATTGACGACATCAAAGCGGAAATGATAAAGTATGGTCCCCACATAGTGCACAATAGAATAGCAGAAATTTATAACATCATGGCAGAAACAGGAGAGATGCCAAGTGAGATCATCGATGGCATACTAATCCCACTACAAAAACCGGGAAAGCCAAAAGGGCCTACAAATAACCTCAGGCCCATAATCCTGCTTACCATCTTGAGGAAAATATTAGCTATATGTATGGTGAATAGAACGGAACTTAAGATAAGAGAGAGAATACCAATAACCCAGGCCGCATACCAGCAGGGAAGAAGCACCACCGAGCATGTATTCTCGTGTAAGATACTTGCAGAAAAGGCAATAACATCTGCCGATTATAAAACCCACATACTTCTACTGGATATGAGCAAAGCGTTCGATACGGTTAGGAGATACGAACTCATGGCTATTCTGAGAACAGTGCTTGATGAAGACGAGATTCATATTATGAAACTTCTAATTGAGGATGTGAAAATAAGAGTGAGAGTAGGAAAAGAGATGGGCGAAGCTTTCACAACCAACATAGGCGTTCCCCAAGGAGACTGTGCAAGCCCAATTTTATTCACATTATATCTGGCAAATGCACTAGAAGATAAACGAAATGCCCTGACAGAAGAACACAATTACAGCAAGATCCCAACCAACCATTATAGTTGCAACAATATTTGGAGCAACCCATCATCGTTCCAAATCGACCAACAATATGCCGATGACATTGGCTGGATAACTAACAATAAGATGAACACGGAAGTAGTAAAGGAAAATGTACCACCAAAATTGGATAAGAAAATCTGAAGGAAAATGAAACCAAAAGAGAGGAATATGAAATCGAAAGAAATGGAAACGAAGATTGGAAAAATGTAAATATCTTGGAAGCATATTAGACACTGAAAATGATATAACAAGAAGAAAAGGTCTAGCCATATACACCTACAACAGTATCAAGGATATATTAGAAAACAAAAAATTGTCTATAAGGATAAAAATAAGAGCAATGAGAGCATACATCGAGAGTGTGTTTCTATATAACTCTGAACTTTGGACACTCAACAAATCAATGGGAAACAAAATAGATGTATTTCAAAGAAAGCTACTAAGAAGGATGCTAGGGATCAAATGGGAAGATAAAGTAACAAACGAGGAACTTTATGAAAAAACAAAAATGGTGAAGTGGAGTAAAAACATCAGAAGGCGAAGAATAAAATGGTATGGACACCTAATGAGGCTAAATGAAGAAACACCCGCTAGGAAAGCGTTGAAAGAAGCCAAAAGGAAAGTTAAACTCCCAAGAGGTCAACAAAGAACAACATGGATAAAAATTGTGGAGCAGGATATGCATAAAGTTGGCCTATACACAGAGGAGGTAATAGAGAAAACTGCACAAGATCGCCAAGCTTGGAGGGCGGTGGTAAACCGCGTAATGTCTGCGCACGCAGACGAAATACGTCACTGATGATGATGATGATCAAAATTTGGAACGGGATCAAAGGTACCGAATTGGTCTGCATTGCTTGCAGACTCCCACACGGAGAATATCGGGAGTCTGGAGCGGAGCGGAGACGCTTTTCTTGTCTCGGGTCACGTGTAGATCCAATCAACCAAATCTGATTGGAGGAATAATTCTCATAAATGACGTCAAGCAAAGATGACGTTCGCAAAAATGTCTCGAAGCCATGAATCCATTAGCTGCAGCGCACATGCCAATATCTAGATGGGGAGACTTCCTCAATAATATAACATTGTGATTAATTTTGAGTTTTAGTTTATAATAACAATTTTCCATGCTGATTCCAAATGCAAGATGGGGCTTTCAATAATTTCACCGGAGTGCGACTTTTGTTATCTTGACAAACTCTTGGACAAAAAATGCTATCACAGCATTTTACTCGTGTGATGGACAGGCAGGTTGGCCCAAGAAACAGCGAGTTAGTCTTGAAACTAATTTAACAAAACACAGCGTTTAAAAACAAATTTAGACTGACTTAATTCAATAAATGAACCAATAGCAATCAAGAATAACAGGAAAGATGAATAAGGACTGGAAGGTTGATATATGCTTTCATGGCTGCGAACGAAGTTGAAATATATAGGTAAAACATGATTTATCGCATGGACCGATTTCTGCCACACATACTGCCCGAGTCTGGATTCTGAAAATGGCCGGACTTTTGCATTGCATTGCTCTGTGTCTGTTTCGTCGTTGCTTTATCGCGGATTTATTTGACAGAAACAATATATTAGACCCTGCGGAGGAGAGTCTAATACATAGACATTGTGGAGGAGAGAGGAAAGCAAGCGAGGGCTAAATAGTATGGACCATGGTACGCTTTGGTTGCTCGTGTATAATTAATGAGCCTCTATGACGGAATATGAATAGCGAGAGGTTTCAGTTTCACCAAAGAAAAGTGAATTAAACTCGATGTGATGAAAAGAAAGACGCGGTGACTGGCGGTTGTTGTTCATGTGGTGAGATTTTCTTGAAAATTGTAAACTTTCAAAGTTAAAGAAGGAAATGTTTGGAGGACTGACATAGTAGTTCGCGAGTTCATTATATTGGCGCTGCTTTTCTTAGCAGTAGAGATTAAGAGGGTAAGCCATTTTGGCCTCAGAACAGTCACAACAGTGGAATCTTCATTCAAGTTTTGTTACGAAGAAGAATTGCTTTGTTCGTGTTAACATGGGATTTATGTTCAATAATGCTGGATCATAGATAGAAATCTATGCGAAACAGGGTCGAGAATACCCCCGTTTCTGCAGCGTTCTTTTGTTCACTGGTGGATTTCTATTGGACGAATTCCAACTTCAAGGAAAGCCGCGCCACGGTGGACCAAAATTGTTTCGTAGCTTGATGAGCAAAATCTTGCAGGACAAGTTGACTCTAGCTCGCTTCTTTTCTCCGTCAACTGTGACCATGTCCTCCGCAAAGGCTAAAACATTGTCTTTGTCAAGTGAACTCGCGATAGGTTTGGAGTGCGTGCGGAGAGTGAACACTGTTTGCGGTTGGCAATTGATTTGCGGGCCAGTTCTGTGTTCGCTGGGAAGACATGTGCAGTACAGTGCTTGTCTCTTGAGGCTCTTTTCAGTTGCGTATATGCAAACTGGTGGGCGTGGCGTAAAACTCGCCAGAACGGCTAAATTGCCACATTGTCGAAAAATGTCTAATCTTGTTGGAAAAGTAACAAAGATTGTCTCATTCTTGTGTTTCAGTGCTAAACTTTGAAAGGAAGCATTTTAAGCTGGATTTTAGGATTTTCCCGTTTTTCTGATTAAAGTAAAGAGATGAAATGAGATCTTTGAATGAGGTATGATATCGCATTCTTTCTGGAAATTAGGTGTCTTTTAACTGTCAATTTAGAAAGATGATATGTTGAAGACGATTAAGAAATGAAAACTCTTTTCAGAAAATCAACGTTTCTCCCCCCCCCCCGTCCCCATGAATTATCTCCATCTATTCCCTGGCTTTGTTGTCATTCAACTTTGATGTGGATGTTATGGATTTGTGAAATGCATTCAAATCTGAGTGTTTAGCACCCCCTGTTTTACATACGAATGCCGTTGAAAGGTTAACTTGATTTTAGTATGAAGGTCAATTGCGTTTTCATTCTATAGCCTTAGAATTTAAACAGCGGAATACTATTTTTCGAAATGCGTCTGGACAGGTTTATCAAAATTGTTACATTCTACGCTTGGATTATTGATTTATCAAAGACTGCCGATTATCGTGAATTTCTACAAGCTAAACGGTAAGGCAACATTTATCAGTCTTTACGAACGTTGTTCAACTACTATTCTAAGAAAAACCAACCCCAAATCGTTTCAGAAAGGTTTTATGAATCGTTGAATTTTCAAAATTGATTTTTTTCTTTTGCCCTTATGTTTTTGATAAAAACAATGCAAGAATTATTTTGTAATCGTGTCTCTTGAAATATTCGATTTACGAAGCTGGAAGAAGCTAGGTATGGAATCGGAATGGATAATTTAAAAGCCAACACATTTTGTGGAATAGATTCATAGGGTTATTCAATGTTTGGTTTGAAATGAAATGAACACAGTTTCTCAGGGAAGCTGACAATAAGATCCAATCCTGGAAAGGTGGTGAATTACACGTAAGCTACAAGCAATTTATTTTATAAACAAGTCCTTTTTAGCAAAATCGTCCTCTTGTAAGCAAAAACTCAAGAAACTTCTGGTTTTGGTGGAGAGTGTTAAGGAACTCACACCAAGATAAAAGTTAACCATGTGTACTTGACTGGAAATTTGAAACATTTCGTGTCCTGCATGATTTCAGATTTCATCCGAATCAAATGTTTGGCATTAGTACTCGCTCGCTTCCCAACGGAAGTCGTGGAATTGATTTTGATAAAGAATTTTTGGCACACAGGTTTTGGTCAGTAATTTCCAGTGACGAGCTTTAGCCTGACTGACTTGAAATGCAACTCAATGTGGCCCCATTGGTCATAATGAGTATATAAGTTATTTCAAAATAATGTTTTCCAGGCACCCATCTATTCCTGTTGCAAATACACCATAAATTACACTGATAACTGGAATTGGAAACTTGAGTATTTTATTTTGTGAGACTTCAACGCCGTGGGCTCAATGACTGCCCTGCGGTGAAGACAAAAAACCTAATATTTTTCTTGTTTTTTGTTTAAAATTATGTCGAGGAAAGAAGAACGCGATTTTTACTGGTGCGCCAAGTTTGCAAAAACTATGACTTCTCTGTGAAACTTCTTTAAAAACAAATTATCAATACATATTATTAATATTGACTTAGGCCGATAACGTAATACTTATAAAAAATCCACACAATTCTTCTTGTTTGCATATCGACTAATGGTGAAATACATGCAAAACACTACACAAATATCGAGCTTTTTGTATTTGACCAACACCAGCCTATTGCCTTTCTTTGCCATCAGTTCATCAGTAGCTATATTGTCCAAACTGAGCTGAGCGGTAGTTTGGGTTATAGAAATGTTTGTCAAATTGGGGCCACGCGTCTCAGTCTTAGAAACACAAGACAAGGCTTATGATTAATTTGATACGAAATATTAAATCGCTCTTAACTCAATATTTAAGGTATTGTTAATGTTTGAGCAACATTCAGTACTAAATGTTCCGCAGTACTTACTGGGTGTATTCCACTACCAGAGGACACAACGAACCGACTATTTGGAATGCTCGACCCACCCAACTTGGATAGTTGGATTGTCTCAATTTTGTACAAGATGCGAGTTCGACTCCATCTGCAAAGCTATTTCTTCCCGAAGCGATATGAATAGAGAACAGGGAAACAAGGGGATTATATGCTTCATCTCTCTGTAACTCTCTGTAACTTCATGAGATGCTGGCAGATCCTGTAAATTACCTGTACTTTCCTTTTTAACACCTATTGTGGCAGAATTTAAAGGCATCAATGCCTAATTTCAAGCCACCAATGCAGACCCAGATGAATCAGAGAGGCAGCTTGATCGGCACTACAAAAGCATGAAAAGTAGAATTTATGATTTTCGTGGAAACTTGGAAACAATGCAGTATATAGATTTTGGGGCGACATTTAAATTTGAACCAGAGAAATACGTATCGTCAAGCAGCCAGCAAAATGAGGCCAAAATGAATGTGCTGGCCATAAAGGAGAGATATAATTCATTTCTTTAAGACTGTCATCGCTGAAGTGGAATACAGACTGCCACCAACAAAAAATCTCTTCAAGGGATTGAGTTATTTCCATCCTAATAAAGTATTAAGCCAGATAGCACGCTTGCCCTTCGAAGAGCTGCCACTGGCCCATTTGAGAGCAGAAAATGCTGACCAAATCGAAGATGAATATAGAAAAGTCCAATTTTTAATTGGATTGATGAAGACGTATTCAGTGGTAAAATCCCACAAGACACAATTGAATTCTTATCTGCAGTTTTAAAGCATACAACTCAGACAGGTAAAAAGCCGTTCGAGAATGTGGCAAAGTATGTAACTATCATGTCTGAGTTTACCCACCAGCAATGCAGTCGCAGAAAGAGTTTTCTCTTATGTGACATACATAAAAACAAAACAACGCAACAGGTTGCAGCTGAAAGCACCGGAATCTATAATAAGAATATGTGTAAACTTGAATTTCGAGGGCCGTTTGCTGTAGAGATTTTGTGGTGACACAGAAGGTGTTGGACTTTTTAAACACAGAACAAATGTAGCTACTTGTCTGATGATAGCAAGGAGGAGGGAACTGACGAAGCCTTTGAAGTACTACCTATGTTTTAGTATGTTATTCTGACTTTCTTAAACTGATCTATGTGCTGGTTTTTTGAAATGTTAAAATGTTTTAAAATGTTTTAAATTTCAAAATGCTATCTTCTGTTCGGTAAAATTTGTAAAATTTTCAAGTCGTAGTGGCTTCGTTTCCGTTATAAAAGATTCTATTGTTCTAAAGCCTCGCTCACTTTGAAACCTAGATTAATCTGGATTTTGAACCGACAGGCCGGTCGGAACCCACAGTTGTCGACTGGTATAACTACATGCGCGAAGAGTGCAAACACAAACTGCTCAACATGCCATTTCTATTTGGGGGTGTCGGCAATATCGTTGAAATTGACGAGACGACAGTCTTATGGTTAAGCGAAAATACCAACGTGGTCGGAGGCGGGAGCACCACAAACCATGGGTTTTCGGGATGTACGATCGCACCACACATGTTGGATACATACAATTCGTGGAAGCCCGGACTGCCGGGGTGTTTATCATCAGGGCACATATCGATCGCCCCTGGCAGTACCGCATATTCAGATGGATGGGCTTTTCGTACAGGCGGCTGCCAACACAGCGTCGTAATCCATGACGAAACCCATAGCAGGCGTGCAGAAGATCAAAGCTGTATATTGCGGCCGTCTCCATCTTATCCCATCCTATCTGGATGAGTTATGTGCCGGGAGCGATTCGAACAGCACACCGCTGCATTTGGCCATGTGTTAGAACATATCGCAGAACATTATTCTTCATTTTTATTGGTTCTTTTATTAGTTGATAAACTTAGTTAGTTCAGCTTTGTTCATGTTCGAGTTTTTTTCAGAGTGCCGCCCAGGCGCCCAGCTTTGCACTCACCCACCCATCTGTCTTGCGTTGATTGCATACACTCACCCACCTTTATGTACTCCCGCCCACCTTTGTTTGCTGTGAATCCTCAGTGAAACGTCTGTGTTGTTGGGCTCCCGACAAAAAGGGCCATAACTTTTAAACGCGTGAAAAATGCCATGTTTATTTCGACGAGAACACAGGATTAGCTTTCTTGTCATGGTATTGGTAAGTGGGTAATAATGAATGCTTGCAATGCGAGTGAAGACGAAATGTTTTCGTAGACTGTTGTTGTTAGCCCCTAAACTTCAGCTTAGTTTTGCGCCACAGAAGAAATTGCAGAAAGCAAATGGTGCTGTTGTCACCACCACGGGATGGAACAGATGGCTTCAGGTGGCGTTGCAACGGCAGAGGGTGCAGTGGAACCAAACCAAGACTCGTCGACTGGTTTAATTACACGCGGGAGGAATGCACCCACAAGCTCCTGACACTGAACATCAGACTGGGTGGACCGGGCCGGATCGTGGAGATCGATGAAAGCGTCATGATCAAACGCAAGTATAACAGAGGTGCCAGAAGGCCAGGGTGAATCTGACCTTCACTCTGCTCCGAAGATTTTTCTCCTGATATATTTTGTGCGCCATGAGCTCACTTTTTCCTGGGCCGAAACTGCTCCAGCCTGTGTCAGCCTGCGTCAGTATATAATTTACAGGGGACTTGTTAGCTCTCCTTTGCAGTAGATAGAAAAGTCTGCACTGAACGCACGCTTAGGCTACATCAAGTCAGTAAAAAACTTTGTCAGAGTGCCTTTTCAGTAAAAAGTATCCAGTAAGACACAGGATGATCAAAAATCATGAAATAAGCCCAACAAATCTTTGCTTCTGCACCAAAGTGCTGCGCCAAAGTAGATTGGGGCAATTCTCTGCGCCAAAACTTTGCGCCAAAAAAATGTCTACCTAGTGCTCTGCGCCGAAGATCTTCCGGAAATAGGCACTCAGATTCACCCTGGCCAGAAGGCAGCAACACCAGCAGTGGGTCTTTGGCATATATGACAGGGAGACAAAAGTAGGATATTTACAATTTGTAGATCATAGGGATGAGGCTACTCTTTTCCCTATCATCCAACAGTATATTTTACCGAGCACAACAATAAATTCGGATGGATGGGCTACCTATCAGAATCTTCCTCGCCTCTCGGCTACCAGCATGATGTAGTAATACATCAGCTTCACTTCGTGAATCCTGCAACAAGTATTCACATAAATGGGGTTGAAGCATACTGGGACTGAGCAAAGCAAAAAATTAAAGTGGTGTATGGCAGCTGGCTAGAGATGGTGCCATCCTATCCTACCATAGCCATAAGATGTTTTCTCTTATGACTATGATCCTACTTAGATGAGTTTGTGGTGTGAGCAATACATATGGAATGCCCAGGGCTGAAGCCTTTGATAACATGCTGCAACATATTGCTGAACACCATATCTAGTTCAAAAAGTTACCTGACTTGCAGTCTACAAGCCAACCATGTCTACAGCAAGCCAAAAGCATAACTTTTGAACCCATACATTGCACTACGATGTAAAGCAGTAAATCAAATTTTATGAATTAGATGATGGAAAAAATTATTCATGCTTTTTTGGTGTCTAATTTTAAATATTTTGGTAATTTTGGCATGTTTTTCTTATACTTAGTAGGATAGAGAATTAGAGACACAAACCCCATTCCTATTCCGATTTTGATCCACATTTAAGATTAAATTGTAACTTTTAGAATTTGCAATGTCATTTTGATCTGCTTGTTATGCTACATATTTTTATCTCATAATTCTCAGGTTGAGATCACATCATGTCATTTCTGCTCCAGAGGTATTCTATGCAGGTGACAAAAATAGCATCACAGTTGCCTTGATAGAGAGAACAGGTGATACATTGGTGCATGCAGCGATAAAGAAATGGCATGGTGGAAAAATCATTGCAAGCTCTGCCAAGTTCATTCCTATTGCAAAATCCAGTGGGTTTTTTAAAACACTGTTTATTCATTTATTTATATTTCACAGTTCTTTCAATTTTGCTCACTTCATTTTCTCCATTTGTCATTTTTTGATATGGGAGGTCTGGCATGGTAGTGATAATACATTTAGTGAGCAAAAGTTACACACCACCACTCTGATGCGAAATGGCATCTAAAAGTGGCCTGAGCAAAAAATTTACATTATAATAAGGTTTAAATTATGTTTTAACTTGCAAAATGTACGAAATTTTAAAAGAATATTTCTGCAAGTTTGGTGTTTGTATATTGTTTGTAATTTTTTATGCTCAGGCCATCGGCCACTACTAGATACCATTTTGCACCATCTGGTGGATAACGTTTGTTCACAAAGTGTATTTCATTTGTATTTTACACAAATGCCCAAGTGTGCAAGTGAAGGTCACACAGAAGGTGGTCAATGATGACATCCTCAACAATTTTCACATGGTCTCAAGCAATGTCTAGAGATGTTAATCATAGAAGGTTTTAAGTTTTTGACATTACTCAAGTTTTAATGCTCTTCTTTCATCAGATATTCCATTCATATTGGAGTTTCAGGTAAGTGCAACTATTTCTTAACCTTGGAGTGTTTACTTGAATTTTGAATATTGATGATATTGTCTCCAAAATTAACACAGTTTCTCAAATCCTAAGTTGTGTTTTTGGCCATGTTTTCTTTGTCATTACCTGAGTGAGTTGGGATGCAATTTTGATTGAATAATGATATGAGTACAAGTGCTTGGTTTTTCATAGATTCCTGAAGATGCTTTATCTGTAAAACATGCTTTATTGGTATTAAGGTTACTAGGAAATCAGTACAGAACAGAAGAGAGACTTGTTCAAATTAAAAAAAGACCAGTGAAAATTTTTATCAAGACGAACAAGGGTATCTACCAATACAATGATAAAGGTATTTTTTTTAGTTGTTTAATTTTGGCATATTTCTGTAATTCGTTGCTGTTCCTTAATACAATTATAATTATACCAGAAATTGAGTGTTGATATAACTATTTCTTTTTTTAGTGAGCTTTTGGATCATTGCTCTTGACCGAGGGGTCAAAAGTGTGAATGGAAAGGTAACAACATCCCTGTGTGCTAACTTCTTAGCCACAGTTTTTAAGAATAACAGTAACACTGAACAAGGCAAAGCAAAGTTTGGTATTTGATATCCCAGTTGAAAATTTCTTTGTTTTGCTTTGTTTATTCAAATGAAGGTCTTTGAAGTAGAAAAACTATTTAAAGGTCAAGTCGCCCATGATTATTGTTAATACATAGCTGGTCCAAAACAGCTAGAAAATTCCTTGTGATTCATGCAATGCTTTTTTTGATAGGTTGACAGTGCAAAGCTTATGGTAAGTGACTACACAGTGTCTTTTTAGGTGGTCTGATGTCAAACACGCACATGAAAGTATTTGGTTTGTTATTTTGAACAAGGTGTCAAAGTATGGGGAATGTACTGCGCAAATATTTCATATTGTAATATTAGTAACTCTTTGGTTGACATTATCAAAATTGGACCTTTTTCAAGGGATAGACACCTAAGTGTCAATCCTTAAGATAATATATCTTTCAATCTCGTAATAATAATAATGATAACAATAGTACAGGTCCTTTTCTTATTAAATGGTTTTACTAATATTTGTTTTTATTTTTAGGATTCCGATGGCAATGTTGCCGATTATAAAAAGGATATTCCACTGTTTAGAGGTACTATGTATTAGTTTTTATAATTGCTCAACACTGTTTTACACGTTCAGTAACGTATTTCGGGGGGGACCTGACGATCCTTTGCTAATGACAATGGTGAATAGAACAATTGTGTCTAAATCTGAAGAATTATGTATAGCTGGCTTGCTAATGAACTTTCGGGTCAGGGTAAATGTTTTGTGATTATGATTGAAGACAGAGAATTTTGCAAATGCTTAACAGTTTTCAAGTGGATTTTGTGGTTGCCACCGCCAGTTGCGTTCGTCATCAGGAAACGGAATTTGAATAGATTTCCATGTACACACGTCACTGAGTTTTTATGACCTTCTCAATTTTCTGGGGACTTGCTCGAAAACTAGACAAAACGTTTTTCACAATATACATAAGCTTTCAAACACATTTCGATCAGCAGATATATCTACGAAATGCATTGTCTGTGTGTAGAATATTCGCGCTGTGCCTATAACTAGGAAAATTAAATTTTGTCAAAATTTCTTTTTTAAACCTTTTACTGGATAAAGGGGCATGCACCTGTAAAGTTTCATTTATAAGTGCATCGTGTTAGCAGAAAAATTATTGTTTCAGAAAAGTTTTAGAAATTGCCAAAAAGGCGTCCGTTTCGTGAGCCACTGAACACAATTTCATTGCCGATGTCGTTCTCTTTTATAAAATGACCTGGATGGTGATAAATTCTAAAATGGACGCTTGCTTCTAACTATGGTTTAATTAGGTTGCAGATAATCCTCGTATCATCATTAAATTTAGTCTGTCCCATACACGTTTATTTTTTTATAAGAAACCGGTTTATAAGAAACCTAGATCTAGACGTCCTAAAATTTAAGAAACTTTTAGAACTACAAGGAAATAGTTAAGAAACATTAGAAATTTCTGAAACACGTTTTTCCTTTACGGATTCAACAAATATCAACTACAATAAGTATGTTTTATGTGCTAAGCATAACATTGTCAGCTCCACATGACCATTTTTCGCATTGACGATTTTTCTTTGCTATAATACTGATATTTTGCCACATCAAGGTTTTTTCTTCGTTTTCACTGCAAATTTGTTTAATTAAATTAAGAAACTTTTAAGAAACTTTTGGAACTAAAATGTGGCTAAAAATTAAGAAACTTTTACTACTAGGCCTTGAGCCAGGTTTCTTATAAAAGAAAAAACGTGTAGTCGATCTCAATCTATTTTTCACAAATGCTGGTTAAGTTTGGATAAGTACTTCGCACATTGTATTCCAACAACAGTTTTAATCATATAATAGTATTTTATATTTTATAAAATTTGGAATTATGGTCCTTAATCAGATTAAAAAAATGTAGAATTATATTCTTCTCAAGATTAAGACAGAAGGTTTGAGATTGCTAAATGAGATTAAGCCGTGAGCCACATAGCTCGATAGCTTGCCCAAAGTTTTTTCCATGTGTCCAACAGCCTAGCATTGCTTAATTACACCCGTACACTTAACAACGTTGTTATTGAACCAATAAGCTGCATTCCTGTATTTTTTAGTATTCTTCTTCTTCTTCTTGAACCTTAGCCGTCTGGCCGTGGGCGCACCCAATTATGCACGAGCCACCGCCACCGCTCCTTATCCTCCGCTGCTCCTCTCAATTTTTCCATGCTGTATCCACTCCATTGTTTCAAGTCATCTTCCCATTGCCTCCTTGGTCTTCCTCTTTCTCTTCTGCCTTCTACCCTTCCTTCGATGATCACCTTTGCTTTTAGTATTAGTATGATGTAATTTTTCAATTTTATGCTGAAAAACATTTTGAGTTTGAGTTCCTGGCTCCCTTGCCACGACCCTTCTGGACATGGGATTATTGTTTTTGCAGGGATTGCTGTATCAAATTTATCAACGAAAAACATTGCATCAGACGGAAAAGTGCAATTAAAAGTGACTATCCAGGTATAATTACATTCTAATCACTATTGTTGATTTGCAATTTGCATTATTACATGAACTCACGCCAGTCACATATAAGTAAATTTGTCCCATAAATTTTCCATTTTTCACAGGAACAAGAAGCCAGTGTCATTTTGTTTGTTGGTGATTTCAGGAAGCAGCAAGACAAACGAGGAGGTACAATTATTTTAATCAATTTAAGGCTCTAGATTTAGGTTTTTGATAGAATCATTAGGTATATACCGTAAATCCTCGAATAAGCCCTCTCCTTGAATAAGCCCCCATCCTGATGATCATTTGCAAGGATATTGAGCCCAAGTTTCCAGACATTGAAGTTGTCTAGTGAATGTATTACAAATAACAACATGTTTGAACCAATAGCTTTATTGATTGGCTGCACCGTATAGCTTTTATTTTACTTAATATTGAACAATAATCAGGCTGAAATTTCGTTTTCGCAAATAAGCCCCGGGGGCTTATTCGAGGATTTACGGTATTGATTTATGATCCATGACATGTAGAAACCTACATCGAGAGACAAAACATGAACCCATGATCACAAATGCTGGGAATTTTTTATAGACAAGAAGACGACGTATTTTCGAAGCTTGTATCGCCAGTCTTCAATTTCTGCCCTTGCGAAGGTCAGCACAACATTTTATTACAATTTTAGATTTTGGTTATTTTAGACTCAAATTCCACATCAACTATCCTAAGAAAGTGGCGAGGGAGGGTAACTGGAACCCACCCTCATAACTGTGCTGACTCCCCAGGAGGTTACCCTGGCAGGGTAATGGCTATGCTCCCATACGAGTATGCCACAACAAATTGCTACCATTGCAGCTTTTGGTGTGCTGTAGATGATATTAGTGCTACCTTAATTCGATTCATTTTCAACAATTTCAGCACAAGAGTAACAAATCTAACAAACAGAAGCCTTACTCCATCTCAAATGCTCGAATAGAAATACTTTTTCCAAAAAGAGATTTTAAGGTAAGGTAACAAATTTTGGTTGCTCTGTTTTTGCGAGTAAAACTTTCGAAGCTAGTAACTGATTTCTAGGAATTTTTTTATCCTGAAACATAGATTTGGATTTTTCAATTTGGAGATGAGAACGAAATAAATACTTATGCTAATATTGCTGGATAGAAGTGCTTAAAAGTGCACTAGTTATCAGATCAAATCAATTTTTTAATTTGTATTTGGTAAATTGAAATTTTGTTGCTTTTTCCAGCCAGGCTCAATCGCAAAATTTGTTGTTGTTTACAACAATCCAAGTATTGTGGTAAATGCATTTTTCTACCAGGTGAGACACCAATATCATATCTTCAACTTCAAAACGTAATGTGACTTAAATGAAGATCAACCTGATTTATATGTGACGTGGTATCTTTTGAAAACTCCAAACAACAAGTTGTTTAATACATCTCATCCTTTTGTATCGCAATGGGTTCACGAATATTCTTTAGTTTTTCTGATCAGTTATAATCATAATAAAAACGATTCTTTACATCATAAGCAAGAGTGTGCCATCTCGAGAGAACAGTAAATTTTAATATCACATTGGATCTGATTTTAGCAGGACAAGCATTTTTACCCAAGTTCAACAGATTCTCCACTTGAAATATTTTGCAACAATTTCTTTGTCGAAATACGGGATAACAATGAATGTAGATGTTGTCTTATTTCGTTACTAGGTGGTATGCAGCGACAAAACGTTACTCTTTGAAAGATTTCAAGATCTCTATTCCCCATGGGCCTGTGAATTTGAAAAATATCATGAGCCATTTCTCTACAGTAATGGTAAGTTATGTGACCTGTATGTCAGTAGCAGTGATTTTTTAAACAGAGCCTTTAATTTTGTTGTCTATCTGCTGGAATTTGTTTGCCATTTAATACTTAGATTCGACGCATTCTATTTTATTTAACTGCTCTTTCATGTAAGAACAGTACAATAAAATAAAAGGGTTCATTTAAGTATAAGCAACAGTATTAATACAGTAAAAAGTTGCTGAAACGATGTTATACCACGAACGAATTTTGTAGCACTGCATGCATTGTAATTAAAGTGCGATTTTGCTGAGTGACTTTCTGAAATCTTTGCGAGTCCTTTTGATACTTCAAAAATCTGCTTTTAGTTAATTATTCGTGTATACATTTGTTTGAATGGTTGATTTGCAGGGCCCAGAAAGGTGGATCTATGCAGAGAAAGAAAAGCTTGGTTTAGTGTTTGTTTCAAGATTACTGACAAAATGGCACCAAGCTGTAGGTAATTATCGTTGCATTATAAAAATACAAACCACTAATTGTTAATTATATACAGTAAAATTTGAAAGGTATCATAAGGTATGCACAAGGAATGAATGTACACACGTGAAGTCCCTCCATTAGATTTTTATATATTTAGTTGTTATTTCTGCTTTCCCCACATCACACAATGAATAGTGAAGTTGGATCTTTTTCACATTTGCGATGTATTTCTGTTGCGATTTGATTTCTAATTATGTCACTTTTTAGGCTTCTTGTGTATGGTATAAAAAACGAAGTTGAATTAGTTGCAGCTGATGAGGAATTTCGAGTTTCGAAGGATTTGCCAAGAAATGTATGACACACATTTACATTTCTTTAAACTTGTGGACCAGCAGTTTTTAATTTTTTTGCATTCATTTGAAATCACCAGAAACAATCATTTGCAGAGGTTTTTCAAGTGTTGATGTTTCTTGCTTGTTGCTTGCTGTTAACTTGAAATGCTCTTATCAATTTTAGTTGGAATTAAAAGCCGAAAAGCGCGCGATTTATACAAATGAAACCGTATCGATTGAAATTAATGGTGCTGAAAATGGCAAAGTTCTTCTGGCTGGTCTTTATGAGAAAGAAAAATTTGATGATGAACATATTTTATGCGAAGATGCAGTGAGTGATTTGTTTCACTAGGTAGATAAATGTTATTCTGGTTGAAGATCCAATCAATTGTTGTAGTATAATAAAGTTTGATCCTGTAGGGATCTTTAACTTTTGAGTTTATTTCTTTGAGAACCCATATTTCAAAAGAAAGTCATTTCATAATTTCTTGACATTGATTTTTCACTGGGAGTTTTTAATCTACCGTATTTCCTATATTAAGCGCCCGGGCGCTTATTCAATATGTTGCAAAGTTGGGTGGGCTCTTATTGGAGGGGGTGGTTAAAAGAGGGCGGGTGCTGATTAGAGGAAATACGGTAATTGGTATTTACTTAGAACTTGTTTACGTAGATTTTTTAATGAACAATAATTGGATATAGATTAGCGAAATTGTATAAAGTGTAAAGATGCTTAAAGTTTTCTGATATCAAGATCTTTTTTTAGTTACTGCATTATTCAAGAAATCGGTCCAGTTTGAAAGGTGCCATGAAAATTTCAACATTTTGCGATGGATATGATTACGTCACAGCTAGTCAATACTTTCGAGTAAGTTCTTGTATGTTAATGTTTCTTTATGTTTCCGATTTTATAGCTTTACGGATGGAAAAATATGCTTGACATTTTCATCTGCTGTTGCTTAAATTTACCCTGTTGTCTATAATGTTGTAATTCGCAGGCACTGCGAGGGAGATGTTGCCATATCAAACATTCAGAGGTTAGTACACTGGAATATTTTGTCTTATAAAGAAGATGCAATTCTTTTTCAGAACTCAAGGCTAGAAGTCATGACAGACGTAATTGTAGATCCTGATATACCGTGCTGGAGTAGGTATCTACATATCGGTAACATTACAAAGCAACTGTTACAAGTAAATGAATTTCATAGAGTATAATTTTCATATTTCAACATGTTGTTACTTTCACAGAGAACAGCAAAATCTACCGTCGTATGAGGTCGACTAATAAATTGAAATCTGGTGCAAGACAAATTGCTGGAAATGAGGTGCAACCATGGATTTGGAAAGTCATCCAACTTCGGTAAGTTTTATTTGCTAAGACGTCAGTTTAGTGTTGGACAAAAATGGTCTCCCCTATTATCAGGTGATCTTTTTACAACAGGGTTATTTTCTTTTCTCTCATAAGGAATCCCTGCTGAATCAGGACCCACTAATTTTGCACCCAATATCAGTCGATTTAACTTTATATAACCAAGACTAAAGTATGATGTTAAGAATATCGTATTTGATATCAGGGATGTCATATTTTACAGAAAAGGGGAGTACGTGTGGAAATATAGTTTCAATGCTCCAACGCAAGCAGGGAAATACAAAGTCGAAGCTTTCTCGATGGATGAAGATGGTAAACTGGGTGTAGCAAAAAGCATTGTCGTTGAAGTAAAGGAGATGGTAATGCTACTAGCGATGATGTTTAGTTATAAGACTACTTGGCTTTGATAAGAAATTTAGATCAGCCTTTAGTACCAAAGGATAAAAAATAGACCAACTCTTTGTTTTACTGAGATGTACGTGGATTAAAAGATCTTAATTTTGCTTTGTTTACAGGGTAAAAACCGTACTGGCACCGAGCCACAAAAACCAGACGTGGGTAAAAGAGTTGAATCTCGAGATTTGGTCACCTTTAAAATTCTTCCTGATTATGAATCACGATTCTTTGTTCTCAATCAATGTCAGCCGATGAAGATGAAAATATGTATCAGGTAATTTCTTTCTATCCATTTTAGAGCGATGCTAATGCCAAACTTCATTTCGTCATGATTCGTTTCCATGTTTGCGAACACAGCTATTCTAGCTTTGTAAATGTCGTTTGATTGAATAATATACTTTAGCTCTTTCGGCTCTCGTGTTGCTATATTTTATAGTAACATGAATTTGTAACAGTGTTATGGTAGATATATGTAATACATGTAACATCGCCGCGCAAGACTGCGGGAGGGGTGCTCTTTCAGGAAAAAGCCCCAGTAAATGGGAGCTTAAGGAATGTACAAAAAATTGTTTGTGAAGGTGTGCCAATCCATTTCCCCAGAGTTGTGGCAAGTTGTGCCGTGGCCTCGTTGTGAGTAGTGTCTCGTCTCTAGCAGATTTAGAATATACCAATTGAGGTGTTTCGGGCATTTCCCAAGAAATCAAGCAACCTCTCATTCATTTTGCCTCCAGACCGCTTTTAAATTTCATTGCTGCCCTGTACTGTAATATTGTAGAGTTACGATGACGTCATATTTTAAATGTACCCTCTCATGGGGGGAACTCTAATCAGTTATCGCATTGCTGTAATTTTCATTTTTCATTTATGTAAAATAATAAAATCATCATTATCACCGTTCTAATGCATGATTGAAAATTTTCATGATATTATTTAAGTCATGTTTTTGTTTCTTTTTTTAGTGGAAACAGTTCTTCGGGTGGAGAAGCAGATAAAAGCTTTGTTGTCATTCAAATCAATATGGTGCCTGGTTTCAGATTAAAAGAAGTGGACTTGAAAAAGGTAAGGTCGTCACATTATAATGTTTTCTAATAATTTGTTCTCATGTGATTGTTAATAAATCTAAGTTATGCATGGGATAGTCAAAGAAGGGGTCGCGGACGTTTATTTTCCCAAATCACAGATGAGTATAAGAAATAAGCAATTGAAAAACAATATTGGACAGCTTTGATGCAGAAACCTGATTTGATTAACTGGTACTGGGGCATGGGAACCAGGAGCATTATGGGAGGACGTTCCCCAACTGTTTTCAAATCATCAGGAATGTGCTCTAAAATATAGGCAAAGTGACCTTAAATTTATGTAAAATTGGTCATTAATTAAATTAAATGTTTTGGAGAGCTCTTGAGCTGTTCTGTCCCACCCAATTTTTAACGCTTCTTACGTCATTGGTTCGATGCGGTATTCCAGGATCTCTTTAAGAACAGTGATTCAATATAACCCCCTCTAATAGGTTGACATTTTGCTTTATAAATGGTCACTGTCGCATAAAAAGAAGTAACATCAGCAAAGTATTATTCTAATTATTTTTATCTACAGTTGCTGGAAAAAACACCGAGGTTGTTGATATCCTATTTTTCCTTTCCAAACAAGACCTTTTTATTTCTAAATCAGGTATGTATGTATGTATTTATTTATTTATATGTAGCTATATGCGGTGTTGAAGACAACAAACTACAACTTATGCCCAAACTCTCAGAGTTTCATGCTCTTACGATTGATCATACGATTGATCATCAGTTGGTAATAAACGTTACAAGAACAGGAACATACTACATTAATTAAAAAATGCCTTTGATCGCTTAATATTTATTGCCATCTGATGATCGATTGTAAGTCTCAGAGCTTTGGATTTAAATTGTTTGGATACAGAGTTTTTTGGTCCTCGATACTATTAATCTCAACATCTCAACTCTCATTTGTGTTAAGAACTTTCAATTGATCGTGAGTTTACTCTGGATATGTATGCAGGCATGTATGTACACCGTACTAATTCTATGTAATAAAAAACCCACCCTTTTAAACGTAAAATTTTGAATAAGTGCCCCCTCTTGAATAAGCCCTCTATGTTAAATGAGGTTTAGTAAGCTAGTTTATTGATTGCAAGCCCATGAAGGAGTTGATCTGTGAATGCTATGACTCTTGGCTTGCTTGTTGTAACCACCACCTGACACCCCGTGGTAATATGGGTTTTCCGTCAAATAAATTCATTATAGAATTGGTTTTTCTGACGCAAAATAAGTCAAATCTTGGGAGTCAAATCTTTTCAGTTTTGAACAGGTACCGCCTTTAGCCTCCATCTCAAATAAGCCCCCTTTCGAAGATGGAGCTTTGAATAAGCCCCCTCGGAGTTTGATCGAGTTATTACGGTGTATGTATGTATGTAAGTGAGCTTTGGTAACTTAAACATGTGGAGGAACCAGTACAAATGTTCAATATTTGTTTTTTTCCAGAAATCACGCATGCAATATTGCTTCTACGTCAGACTTGTGCAATTTGGGCTGCTACACAATTCGCAAAACAGTGCAAAGATTACATTTTACAAAAGTACAAACAGAAGTAAGATCTCTGCACTTATGAAATGAAAATCCAAGGGCCTGTTTGTATGAGCACAGCTAGCCCGAGTAGACTGGCCAGTCCGTTTAAGCGAGATCCCATCAGCTTGAAAACCAAGATCTCACCGTCAGACTGTCGGGATCCCAATCATCCAAAGTGAAAATATCTCATGTAAACTCAAATTGCCAGGCTGGCCCGGTTGATCAGCTGAGAAATCACGAAAGACGTATGCGCTGATCTGGAATAGCAGGGCCAGACCGGGTGCTTAACAACATTGTAAAGCCAAGCTGGAAATTGTCTCACTTAGCCGAGCCAACCCCGTTACCCAGTCCAGCCCTTCTCATATAGACAGGCCCTTAATCATCCACATTTCTTACTTTTTATTCTTTCCATTGCTCAACAAATTCCCTTATCATTTATTTGGCTATAGGAACAGTCCGTAAACAAAATGATAATGATAGTAATAATTATTATTTTTTTAGAGTATTTTATTGGGGTTTACTCCTGCAGTCCGTTATTTTTTACCTTGTGTTTGAGCATATGTTGTAGACAACACACAGCGAGTAGCCTGCCACTTTCTTCAACCAACACGAGAACGCGAGAAGTTAGAAATATATGCTTGTTTGAGAAAAGTGTCGGGGTGTTCCAAGATTTGGCTTTATGTTGTAGTAACAATTAATCATACGAGAACAATGTTTACGGAAGATATTTTTCATTCTTTTTCCTTTCTTAGATGATAGAAAGAACGTGCGCTATTGGATAACAGAGAAGTACTGCACTTTTTACTGACATGAGCTGGCAATTGTTGGTTCTTTTAAGCTCCGCAGATTTGTGTTTTTAAGAATTGAAGCAATAACGACTTTAGCCCTTTAACTACTCATTGAAATAATTTTATTAACTTTTTTAACTTTTCGAACGTGTGGAATTCGTAATAACGCTATTTATAATTTTGTTAAATTTTTTTTGGATACAACCCCCATCAACCGACACCTCTACGTGACGGACACTTTTAAACAACGGACAAAATTTGCGTCCCAAAATTTCACTTCGTCATTTTTTTGTAAAAACAGCCTCTATTCAACCGCCACCTCTTTATAACAGGAACGAACAAACAGACAAAGTTTTCTGCTCAGACAAGAAATTTTCATTAAAAACAGCTTCTTTATAGCTGACAATGTCTGTTTTCTTCAAATACCATGGTCAAACCTGATGTAACATTGTATCCAATTTAAATTGCCAGAGGAACGATCCCTTTTTCTTCGACCCCCAGTGTGGCAGACATGTCTTAGAACATGTTACACTTTCATGCAGCAAAAGCTGCCACAACGGACAGTAAAATTTGTCCCACTTGTTTTCGTTATATGAAGACATGTTTCACTGTGTTATATGAAGTATGTGCTCATATACTTTCATTGCATTTTTGTTAACTAATGAATGCGTATGCTAAAAAAAAGTCAATACCTTTAACATTATTAAATCATTACAGTACTCAAATAATAAAAACTACCGAGTTCTATTTTACTGCAGAGCTTTTTTCGTTGTATAGGAAAAGGAGAACTTTTGAATGAAAGTTTTATTCATTGCCATTCCCTTTTTTATTCGTTAAGGATGGAAGTGTTGCATGAACACAAATTTAGTACATTCAGGAATACTCTGTCCAATCCAGGGATCTCTTGGTAGTTGCTTTATTCGTGTGAATTATACAAAATCCGTTAATTGATGTTTCTAAGTGGAAAGAAATCTACCCTTGCTATGAAGACAAAGCTACTAATCATGTCCTAGTTGAACAATATTTGGTTACCTGAAATAATTGTGAACTATAGAAAACATGCAGTTAATTATGAATTCAGCCGGGTACCATGGTAAGGGAAAATGCATATGAAATATTTAACCTTCGTTATTCATTTAAATCCATAAAATGTGTTCTATTTGTTACAGTCTGTTTTATAAATCGGCTAAATACACTCACGACAATGTCATGTTAGTGTGATCCTCTATGTAAAGCATATCTATCTGACACATTAGTCGTTGTCATCGTTTTTTATCCGTTTTGCAGTTACTGTATGCATGCCATGGCTCAGCAATTTCTTTTATGTTTCCGTCCAAACTGTTTCAATATGGCGTTGTTGTTTTATTGAAGTGTGGTAGTTTAATAAGACCATGAGTTCTCCAATCAATGTATAATTCTTAATTCCCTATATTGATTCTCCACATGTTAGTTAACGTGGTTTCTTGTAAAAAGCAGACAATATTTAATCAAGACTACTTCCATTGCTTCGCTACCAGAAGGTCATAGATGCAGCCAGGTGGGTATAAGGTGCTTTGGTTTCCTATCCTTGAAGGCTAGCCTTTATGGGCTCGAACCTACGAACTGTGGGAACCACGAACTGCAAGCCGTTAGCTAACTCAGTTGTCCATTCTTCAGAGGTCGATAGATGTATACTCAGGATATTTGTTTTTGAACATTACCCTGGGGGCAACTATTGCAGGCCCGCATCAACTTCATAGTTGCCACAAGCACAGCCTGTATTAAAAAATAAAATTACTTGCAAAGGTGGTTAAATACAGCTGGGGGAGGGGGGGCAAAGACAATGAAAATAAATTGTTGCTTTAGCAAACTTTACCCTTTCAATTTTCAAGTCTCAACTGGGGGGAGTGAATGCTTGAGGAAAATATCCACAGCACAAGCGGGCTTGTTGTCCTGATCAACCTTGGCCGCACCCTCTTTTTTCCACCTTTGCTCAACATATCCTGTTATCATTTTATCATTTTCTTTTAGCCTCTCTTTCAATTTGAGGCATGACTTTTGGCGGTAAAACACGACGGCATGGCAGCAAAATGTATGGGAGTGGAGAAAGTGGCCTAAGTCTATATGGTACGAATACTACTTTCAATTTTCAATTTAGCCTATTTTCGGAGATTCTTTGTGCAGACAATTTAAACGTTTCTTCGTATAAACGGGGTAAGGGTGCAAATATCCGCCCAGTTGCTAAAAGCAGACTGTTTAAGAAGTGAAAAGTCCAAGAGAAGAGTGATGTCTTCTCAATACTTTGTTGCAAGCATGCATGCATACCTGATTTAAAAATGAAAAACATTTATTTGGAAAGGAAAAAAATAACATCGACCTTCTCGGTTTATTTTGCAACAAATTTGTATAAAAGCGATCAGAATAATATTTTACATACATAAACATAATTTATCTGCTCATGCAGTGCAGGTCATAACGAGCCACCTTAAAAGCTGATGCGGACCTTGCACGTAAAATTAAACGTTGTTTAAAAGGATTTGTTACATAGTTCAATACACAATGTACGATTAAGCTAATTATCACCATGAAATGAAAATAATAGGGGAATTGCAAGTAATAAGAGACAATATAACAAAGTAAAAAGAGGTCACGATTCGATTTAGATAATACATCAAGTACTTTCGTTGCCAAGCATGATCACGTGCAAATAGGAACCAATCAGACACCTGGAGAGCTATGTATTGAAAAATGTATCTTATTGACCACACAGGCCCCTAGCGCCTATAGACGCTGACGGGGTGTTTTGACTCGCTAATGATTTCCGAAATATGGGGTGGTGCAGTTCTTAATAAATCTAAACTTTTCAGAAAGTTTGTTATTTGGCCCCTGTCCCATAAAATTTTTACCGCACTATGGCCATGGTACCACACACCAGTCTTAGAAGCATAGCCTCCAGTCCATATTGCATTTTGTAACAAGCTCATGTTTGTTAAGCAGCTGAAAGAAATAGAAAGCTTGTCAAGAATCAGTTGAAAAGACATGTTTTCTAATTCGAAACAACAAAGGATCAAACGCATTCTAAAGGGCAGAGCGCATTTTTGGTGGAATTTATCTTTGCATTTTCATACCTGGATCTTCTTGCACTTTTATTGTCAGGAAGTTTTCTATTTCAGCAACAAATGCTTTTTTGTTTTTGAAAAGTAAGCTCCAAAGTTGTTCCACCGCCGTGCTTAATTATGTTAGACTTGGCGCATAAGAAGAGCAACATTTAACCCAAGCCCAAGGTTCAGTTGGCCAACCAATACTAATTGGCGCTGCCAACCGCCACGAAAAGGGAGAGGTATCTATGTGGGTGAACAATTGTTGGCTGTACAGTGAATATTACGCCCCTTATTTCTTCTCCCTCCTTATGTTAGCGAAGTAGAAATCGACTAAATTTTTATGCGAATGCTAGTAACTGCTCAAGAGTACCTTACCCGGAGGCGGCACAAGCCCCAAACAATCGGGAGATGTTGAACATTTTGGGGGGCCACGCCTATTTGAATAAAAAGAGCCTTTGTAATGTTTTTATCTCATACAAAAGTTAACTACAGGTTGGATTGAACGATATTGAACAGAAAGTTGAACACACAGCTGTTAAACTGTACGGTTACGTTTTGTTCTGAATATAACCACTATACTGGATGAGTAACAAGAAATAACTAAAAACATTTCTGAAAGTCTATATTAAGAATTAAAATAGATGCCAGTTACTTTTCATTGGTTTCTAAAAGTAAAACATATTATAAACAAACAACGTCTGGGTCAAATAATTCATTTGAGTCACATTGATCAACAAATTGGACATTTGAATTAAAGTTGACTGAAGATTTGACTGAACAATATATTCACTTTTTAGGTAAACTTTGACAAATGTTCTCTTTAAATTACCTTTTTGTTACATTCGTCAGAATTAAATGATGGAGAATTTGACGGGTGCCCCCCTCGATTAAGCCCCTCCCTCCCAAAAATCATGAGAAATGTACTGAGCGCCCAGCTAGCTGCCCTATAGAGAAAATTTGGTCACACATTAATGGGTTATTTGTTGCATCACCCATCCTATATACCTTTTTGTTGCCACGTGGTAAACTATTGGTTGAATATCTATATAAGTGAGGTTTCTAGGCAAATTATATTTGCATTTTGTCAGGATTTAATAAGCTAATATCAATAAATATTGATTTTTATATTTAATGAATTCACTGTCTATATGATGTTATATCTATTGCATTCAACAGGACGTTGGTCATCATTTCTGCGTTGGGAAACACATCAGAAGTTGCTGGGTGGTAAGTTTCGCATTTTTACTGTTTTTTACCTTTGTTAAAATAACTATAATTAAGTATAAGGTATAAGTAATAAGTAAGTATAAAGCTGTGGCACGGTAGCCAAGAAGTTTTTCCTTTTTCATTGAAAAACACCACACTGATATTTACATTGGCCGGTTGACACGCTAACCGGCCAATGCATGGGGAAAGTCGTCAGAAAATACCATTGAAAGTATTCCTAAATATGTCCATTCTTTACATCAATACAAATTTTTTTAAGTTGACATGCGTGTAGCTATAGTCTAAGACTTTTCATTCACTTAAGCCAGACCACCCCAGGTTTTTTCTGCCTTTTGCGATTAATTTTTCGACTTTTTACATCCTGATAAGCTGTTGTGTTCCTCCTTCTCTTCCAACGAAAGGAAACAAAGTGCTATAGAAAAGTAATTTCACATGGCTTTATCCGTAATTATATGGAATATATTAAATAAATGTGTGCGCTTAGCATGAAAAAGCCTTAGTCCTACCTAGAGTGGTGGATTTTGACCACCTTTTCGATTTCTTTATTAGAGCATTTTAGCCGCTTGTGAGTTCTCCTATTGCTTGCTATAAGCCAGTAAATTAAAAGAGAGTCGCCCTCGACTAATCTGTTCAATTGGGTGTAGAGGATAATAACTTTTGCTTTTACCTGCTTTTACTTGCAAGTTGAGATTCACGTTTTTTATAAAAACGTTTTTAGCCCAACCTTTCTTAGTTTTCTTAGCCATTTTCTAATTTCAGCACTAAAACTTTCTTAACACTGATGTAGAACTTTCACGTTTTACGTTACTGGGGCAGTGAGGACAAGACGAAATATCATAAATATGCTATATTTTTTCAAAATCCCTCAACTTCAGAACATCTGTGGTGAGCAACGTAGAAGCAATCTAACCACGGTATTAATATACGAATTTTGAACGTCAGCTTCATTTTTGCGCTGCCACTCCCTTTGAATTTTGAATATCTTAGTTTCAGCTTTCTTAGATTGCAAAGATCCAGCCCTAAATTTTCTTAACTCTCTGAAGAACCGAGCATGACTCACAGTCACAACATCACACGCTCTTAAGCAAGAGATGAAATGCATCCTTATGAAAACTAAATAAGTGTTATGCTTCAACTTTGATCCCGAAGAAGGTTTTGTTGAATCGTTCAAGCCAATTATTTGATCGAGTGATTTCTTGTGATCTTATAATCAGTTCTTGTGGCTGCCATCAGTTTGCAAATAATGCTAACGTCATCGTAGCTAATTAAACTCATCTCACTTCGATATAAAAGCTTCAAAGTTCGGTCGTAAGCGAAACTCCAAAGGACATGACAAGACGAAGTTGGAGTTGACATTGAACGTTGTGTTAATAACGTTATAATATCAAATGTTAATTTAAATAGTTATTAAATGATCTCAATATTCACTTTTTGGAAAGGGATTTTCTTATAATTAAGTGACTTCATTAGTTTCCAGCAATGGCAAATATACCTTCCTTCTCTGTCCAAACAACCAATATAGTTCCATTAAGCAATTTTCGTCCAAGAAGAACCAATATTGCTCTTTGATCTGGAAATATCTGTTTGTTTGTGTGTTTGCTATTCCTCTAAACAACATTTAGAGCATGGTTACCTAAATCATATAGTCAATAGAAAAAGGGATAGATAGAGTTTTTTTATTGACTATACCAAGATATTACTGGATAATTTCCCGAATAAGCAATGCGAACTTAAATGGCTATACCTCACTGCTGAAAATGCTATGGTTTCTTCCTGTAAAGTTTCTGATTAGTTTATTTATTTAAGTAAACACGTCTTAAGTTATACGCTTGCAGTGAAGTAAATTTGCTCTACTATGATTACTTGTCCAAACTCAGTGATTTTTGGTACTTAATCATTAACACATTAGACGCCAGTTGTATGAATCTGTTGTTTACCGTTCTTATTTGTTTTCTTATCAGATTATCGAAAAATAGCGCTTAATGTTTATTATAGGACTCAGAACATATCAGGTCATTTCCAGAATTAGCTATAATAGATATTAATTCCGAAAATTAATACGCTTAACATCTGGTCTGGTGTTCTGCATGTAAAAGCCTAGGCAAGATGTCTTGGAAAGTTTCATTACTAGCTGTGGAATTTAATTAACCACATGTAGAATGTATATTTTGAAAAACTCGCCGTGGTTATAGCATGCGCAGTTGGTTACAGCCCAAGTCTTTGGGTGGTTATCAATGCAAATGAGTAATAATTAGCAAAGAATAAAGCATTGTTTGGGATTGGATTGAAGTTCAAATCGAAGATCAAGATATCGATTATATTGTGAAAAATTAACATTTTTAAATTCTTAGATATTTCGGTAAATGAATAATGTGGTATTTCGGTGGATGAAAATTGCATTTTAGATCAGGAAATATTTTTCTGCTTGAAATTTCTGATTAATTTGCCTATTATCCTTTCAAATTTAATTGGCCCATTCGAGGATATTTACTTCTCGGTCAAAACTATTGCTGCATCCTATGCTGCACTTCGAAGCCTCCGTTTTGAGTTTCTGAGTTTGAGATAAATGCATCTGCACTTGTTTGCAGCGAAGAATAAGAAAAAGGTTTCCCGTGGCTCAGACTAACATGTTTGAATATAATATTTATATCACTTGAGATGAGATAGGTAAGGTTGCCTGCATTAGTCCTCAGAAGAGAGTTTGTGCTGATAACGAGGCAGTAATAATTAGCTAACTAACCGGTTCGGATTTCAAAACAAACAAATATGATTAATTTTAACCATGGTAAAATGATCTGATGGTTTGGCCGATTCAGAACAATAAAACTGGTTAATCATTGCTGGTACGTATTCACTGCGGATCAAAGTATCTGTTTCTTATGAATATATTATTGAATTCTTAAGAAAATTAAACGAATCCTATATCAGATAATACCTAAATGAGGCTAATTTAATCTGTCTTTTATTCTGTACCTTAAATTTTTAATAACTATCATTTATCTTGATTAGGCTCGATAACAGACCAAACATTGGTTTGAAAATTGCTTCTTAATTTATTTCCAATTTTTTGGTTTGCTACAAATCTTTCGTTTGTTTATTTGTTGCTTCACTTGAATTGATTTAGCCAGAATTCTGAATACGTTGCTGGAATCTGACAAGTTTTTTTCCTGATCTAATAACAATTAAAAAATGTGAGAGAACTTGAACATTTTAAGTTTAAGCTTTGAAAATGTGACGCACATTATGGAAAATATTTCTCCAAATACGAGAAATTAAATTTGATTTGCATGAACGTGTTCTGTGAGATTTTTGCATTTATCTTTGGAATATGGGCTCAAGAAATATTGTGCAGTAATCACAATCCATGCGAAATCAATAAGATCAGAATATGCCAAACCTAATGTAGGCAGCGTAACTTGGGAATTATCAGTATATTATAGGAAAATATAATTAATTGACCATATGTTACTCTGTTGATCGATCTAAATCATTTGAAAAACGTGTTCAGAAAAGCATTAGCGGGTAAATCACAGGTTGATTCAATCTTGATCGATCAATTATTTATAAGATAGCTGATGAGGAAATTTCGCTTGAATGCAATCACCTGGTGCCTTACAGATTGATTAATGACCAAATTTAGCCGGCTGAAAGTTGGCCTTTTTTAGAGCGTTTATCTCGCGTGCATGTTGGAGCTTACTTGGCGACTTTCTTAAATTAAAGGCCTTTATTTAAAGGAATTCATGAAATAAGCCGATAAAATTTTGAATACATTGTCTATGACAAAGGATTTTGAGTACTATCAGCAAGGTATGAGTGGCATTTTGCTAGTTCATTTTTTAATTTAATATCCATCGTATTCCCAATTTTAAGAAATCTTTGATAAATTCTTTTTAAGTATCGATAACTCCACGATGGCATTTATTTTCTTGGTTTGCATGTTTAAAGTTTCGTGTGGCCAGGCCTAGCTTCTTGTGCTTTATATTAATTGTTATGAACCTGTCACCAGAATGAAAAATGTTTCCAAATACTACATTGCTACATGAATGGGCCATCTTTTACAACATCAGAATGATATTCTAATTCATAATGACTTTATAGTTGTGTTGTTTGAATTTAATGTTCAGGATTCGTCAATTGAGGTCGGGCTGAAATTAAGAGTAATTTTTGCAGCTTTTTAACGGCATCTCTCCTTCAAATGATTCGATCTTCTATAACTATAGTAAGTCAACATCACAAGCATTTTCCATCATGTCATCATCAAACATAGCATTTCAAAGTATACAATCAAGTGTTAAGGCTCATTATTTTACTAAACGGGATGAAATTTCAGCGAAACCTTAAATGACGTTCGCCTGTTAATGATGACGTCAATTTTAAATTCGGCTCATTTTTATCCACACTTGCTTTGGATTAAAGTGCTTGCCTCGTATTGGTGCACTGTGTTCGATGTGCATAGATTGGTGGCTCTTTTCCTCCGCGATGAATAGTCATGGAACACTGCATGAACTACTAGCAACTCCAAAGAGCAGCTGACCTGGTGCTTCATCACAACAGAATCACCGGTCATGTGAGAGCAAATTTCAGAAACATCTGTTTTGATGATCCAAATTTTCACGATTTCTCACTTTTTGAGCTCGAAATCCCAGTTTGACTAATATATATACTGGGATTATGCTTATTCATTCCACGCTCTTTATTAATTAACTAGGAAAGCTGGTGCGCTTCGCGGGCCACCCCCTTGTCTGTTAGCCTTCGACGGAGGTGAACAGCGGTCTTCTACAAAATTCTGGTGGGCTTTCTATTGTTATTGCCTCCAATGTGATTGGAACAGAGATCTTCATCACAAATGGAGTAGTTTTTCCAACCGTTATTGCCTCCGGTGCGAGTTGGCCAGCAATCTTGAACAAAAATGGGGTTGTTTTTGTGTTTTCTCTTTCTATTTGAGTGGATCAATAATAATAATAATAATACTCCTGTAAACCCAAAAACAACGGTTAGTACACAGTAAAGTTTTATGGTCTTGACTTCTTTTGTCTCCTTCTCTCTCTGGTACTCTCGTCCTCACAACAATGTAAATTAAACTGTTTTAACTTTGTTGAGCCAGCAATCACTCTTTAATCTCTCGATTTTAACTTTAACAAACTTTGAAATTTTTGGTCTATCAAGGAGGCCAGCTCATTTTTTTAGCATCTGGATTGCATCGCAGTCTACTTTCACTGAAATTGTTTGTATCCTTGCCGCACATACTTTATTCATTTTAGCTTAACGATTTTCTGGCGCAGAACGCTACTAACATTTCCTTTAACAATCAATTAAGTTTGTGATACGTCATGAAGACATATTATAGTCACAAAAATTTGCAACATAAATTGAACATGCCATACATATCTAGGGATTCAACTTCGCTAGCATACTGTGAGCTGTAACATAACAACTTTGCAATTAAATTCCCATATTATTGATTTGGCTTCCGTGTGTAGGACGGTTTTTAAGCTATTCATAGTGGCCCCCACCCCTAATATTACCTAACAAAATAGTTGTGGAAAATGCATCTTGTGGACAAATGTTCGGTAACATGTACCATACAATGTTCAACAACTCACTCAAATAACATCTTGTGTGGAGAAATTGTACCATTGTCGTCCATCACTTCTAGACAGTTGTAATTTAAAAATTCCAAGTCGCGAAACTTGCTGTTACTTTAAAATTTTGTATTCTTTAAAATTATTTATAGCAAAGTAATATGCCTAAAGTATCAGATCACAAGCTCTTAACTGAAAACTTTAGATTTGAGAGCGAATGGGCAAGTAAGACAAGGAAAGATTTTGCAAAGGAATATTGATGTAATGCGAGATGTCCTGGAAAAATTTCTTCTTCATTCAGCAACGTCTCTAAATCTTGCATGCTCTTCAAATATCTTTCTGGCATTGCATCAAGTTATCGAGCGGGTATGGGGCTTATGACCAGAACCCCAGAACCCCAATTACCAGAACATGAAATTGTCAGAGTAATTAAAGCTTGCTAGATTTCGCGACTTAAATTTGCAATGTTCAATTGTTGAGAAATGAAAAAGTGGAATGGCACAATACTTCTACACAAGATGCCTTTGAGGCTCGATATTGTATGGTATAAATTTCCGAATAAATTCTGTTAAGACAGATTTTTCACAAATTGTTTAGTTTGGGTAATCCTATCCTGCCAATGCTCCGCATGAGTGTCCATGACTACACTCTTTTTTCTTTATAAGAACACACTTTATAAGAACACTGAGGCTCGATTTCCCAAAAAAAATAAGAACAAGTTTAGAACATGCTCAGCCTCGGATGAGAAATTAAATAAGAAACAAGAAAAAAACAAGGTGATTTTTAAATTTTTTCACTTCAACAAAACAAAACGATGAAATTCCTAAACAAAAGTAATTCACAAGACAACGTATAGTAAAGTAAATACGTTGGTCTTAAAAGCTAAATTGTAAATACGTTGGTCTTAAAAGCTATACTGTACTGTACTGTACTGTAGCTATATTGTACTGTACGTAGTTTCCAATAAATTTTAGGGAAAAATCGCTCCTAAAATAAGAACAGTTTTAAGAAAATTTGAGCCTCAAATTATGAAAAAATTAAGAACATCGAGCCTCAGCAAAAATTATCTGGTTCTTATAAAAAAAAAGAGTGTAAAATGCATTTGTTGCCATTTTCTATCTTTAACGGGAAATTAATAAGCATTCAGCATTAAAAAGAATACATGGTTTCAGCAATGGAAAAGCTTATTTTAAAGTTTTTATGCGGAATATTTATAATCTTAGCATTGCACAGTGTGGTAATAACGGCAAAGAGAAAATATTTCCTGCCATATTGTGAACTTTGTTGCGAAGGAAAATTTCCTGTCATTTTCGAAATTACTCTCTAAATGTGAGGATTAGGACAGCGTGCACTGCAACTTCCTTTTAATTTTGGATATCTAAATTTGTCAACATTCTTAAATTTCAACGATTCAGCTCTGAATATTCTTAACTCTTTGAAGAGCCGAGCATAACTTTCTTTTAAATTTGTTTGTTATAAAAAACGTGTAATGTAGCGTGAGAGGGCTGAATGCGATAGCTCGAATGCTTGTTCTGATAAGAGATTTAAAAAAGTAGTTGTTCAAATAAACGGCGCGTTTGTATAAGCTGTATTCTTTTGTTACCATTCTGTGCTCATCAATAATAGCCTTTAGTTGGATTTGAAGAAATTTTCTTGTTCGCTACTACTCTGCTCTAACCGCGAGCATTAGGGATGCCGTTTTATCTTAACGCAACCTTAGTTATACCCCAACTAACAAAACCACTGTATACTTACATTACCATAGAAATTCACGTTTATGAGATAAGAATGCGTATCTTTATTATAACTGTTTCTTTCTTTTTAGCAGCTTAGAGTATAATTCAAGTATAATTTATTCGACCAAATTCTTAATTAAGTTAGATAAGCACTTCGGTGACCTTGAGGTATTGCCCGTTCTGATCTTCCTGACAGCTGCCCAAATACAATGTCCGGGTTATTTATTACCCTGGCAGGTCAATCAATTATTTAAAATATGCCAAAACATACAAACATTAGCAATCTATACTACCTTTTATTTTTAGCTCTTTTTCTACTTTGCTACTTTACTTTCTATGTCTGCGCGATTTAACCCGTTTTAGAATCATCTAAAGAAGGAACGTTGATGCTTGAGTTTTAAAATTTCTTTCCTAATTCTATAAAATAAACTGAATTTCGATGTACTATTTTGTAATGAATTCCACATTTGAAGATTAAAAAACAACTTCGAAATTACAGCTTTGCAAATAGACTATTAGAAATCTACAACCAGAGTTGGCCTAATTTATTAAGAAGGAGGATAAAAAAGTTATTGGTTTTGCTGGTGTTGCTGAAAATTGAAATACATCATTCGAGAGCACACCAAAAAATGGTTGTCAGAAGAACCCGTGCAGCTTGTTTCTAGCGCTACAAATAGGCAACTCTTAGCGGTGCTTTTAAAAACCCCTTTTTACAATGGGTTCTTATCAAATTGCTGGGTCTTTTTTAATGAAACTGGTATTCCCTTTTTTAGAAATTACTAATGGCACTAACTAAAAAAGAAGTGGAAATCTAAACTTAATAAAAGCTTAAACTGCTTATTACTTGATGAAAGTATCACAAAATGATGATAGAACGCATAGCAATAGATCTCTCCGAATACATTAATCCCTAACAATTTCGGACGGTTTATTTTCGGGCGTTTAATTTTCGGACAGAAAATTTCGGACCAAAAAATCCTGATTTTGGACAATTTCGGACAAAAATTCCGAACAGAATGTAAAGGACTCCAAGGACTTTTGGATACCCAACATATTCAAGGCTTATAACACAGCATAACAAAACACTAATTATTGAGTATATGAATACAGTTCTAGTGTGTATCAAAATGGAGGAAATTCCTGACAATGAAACTGGGTAATTCTTAGATGAACATTTTCCAAACACAAAAAGAATTGAATCAGAGAAGTTGGGCTACTAATTATGCTTGATGATGATCATACTGACGACGAGGATCAATCAAGCTAGTCAAATGATGAGAAGAATCCTGCTACATTCGTATTGGATGCCTAAACAAAACGTAGGCTGTTTCATAGAGTTTTTTGTTTGACCACACCTAGCATGCATTTTTAAGTGATAGCTAACAAAGCCAAGTACTTTCACACCGTTTGCTATTTCTATTTCGTGTCTGCCTATACAGGGTATATTGCAGTCACTTTCTAAATTATTATTTGGACAATAAATCATATCCGGAATCTTGAGGAGATATACTCCGCAAACTTTATATATAGTTTATTGGCAGTAAAATTTTCGGACCGTTAAATTTTCAGACTGTATATTTGTCCGAAAATTAAACCGTCCGAAATTTTTGGGGAATAATGTACATTCGAGTTGTGTTTTTATTGTTCTTTAGCACCAAAATTTGTTAATTGGCAAAATAAATTATGGGAGTAAACCCAATGTGTTTATTGTCATTTTTGAACACTTATCATAACGTATAGTTACTTTCTTGATTTGAGTATATTTTCTTGATGAATTTTTGTCAGGTGCGTTTAACCGGCTTAAAGCTAAATCTCGAATGATGTAAACGATATTCTCGTCGCTCAAATTTTGAGGACCGCCATATCAACCATTCTTAATCAAAATGGCCGATTTGCTATTTTCTTCTGAAATCAACTTATCGACTTCGCTCAATGTCCAGTTATTGTTTGGAAGCGATACTATTTTCTTTCTCCTTTTTCGATTATTAATGATTTTATTAAACGTTGTCTTCCAAAATTCTCAGCGATTTGATTTTAATCTAAACTTTTATGTTGATGGTTGCTTGCTGGCGTGAGAAAATTTTAATTCGTGTCCAAATTGCATGTTGCAAGTACACATAATTTTAAATTTTTCATTAAACTCGGGTAGATTCTCATAGCACCAAAATCACAATGAGTGACATGAGTTCAACATTGTCCTGTGTAAATTTCAGATAATTCTTTTGAATTAACAATTTACAAGAAATAAAAGACTCTTTCGAGCGTTATTCTTATGGCCTACTCCAAATATGCTGGAAGCATTTGACCATTTGCGCTTGTTGGGCTTTGCCACTTGATTTATTATAGTTGCGTTTAAAATTGCATAACTCAATTAATTAATTTTATTGCTATTTCTGAGTTTTCTATTAAAACTTTGTGTAGCTAGTATAAATGCTCAATATTTTGCGTTTTCGAAGACGTAGATAAAAAAGCATCTTATCTCCTCCTGAATCTACCTTTTTTGATGGTTTATAAATTCTGAAACCATTCCATTCCGATTAACTCATTTTTGCATACTTTAAATTGAGAACTATATGGAATATGCTATTGCTGGAGCTTGTAATAATTCCCAATTTCAGGCAACGGCTTTGGAAAAAAAAGCAGTGAGAAAAACATTTATTTTCCATGCACAATGCTCGCATTTATGTATGAGATGCGCAACCTATCCCTTTTTTTACGGATCTAAAATGAATGTGAATTTTTAAAGCTTATTCAAATAATACATATATGTACTAAGAACTGCGTGATTAGCATTTATTCTGCTCTCGTTAGCGATGCAGATAGAAAGTTTGGGCTGCAAACAGCAGATGTTTTGCTTGTGACCCAGTTATAAATGTGAGGGCAACACTGTTCTGTCTTTATAAGAAATAGTCTAAAGCAGTCGGTTTGCATTTCAGAGCTCGTACATTCAAGATGTCTACAGCCAGCATTGAAGAAAGGCAATTCTCGCGTGATATCACAGGACAGCTTGAAAGGGAAAAGCGCGTAGATTCCCCATTTTGGAAGAGATATATGGACAAAGAAGACTCAAATGGTTTGAGTGTTAAAGAAGAAAGCAAGCCAGATTCTAACATAGAGAGAATGTCACCTATTGAAATGGAAAGTACATCTTTACTTGATTGGACTTTTGAGGAGCAATTCAAACAGGTAAGAATTCTCAATTTTACTCCTCTTAATGAAATACGTTAGTGTTTTGTTATCAACGCTGCATCAAACAGATTGTGATAATTGGTCTCAATTTTGCTTAGTTGAATATATTTTTCTTTTTATGAAAACAAATCTTTTACACGTCTTTAATAATGCTCGAAAATTTTGTAAGCATTTGTTGGCAGCGTCTTACCAAATCATTGCAATCTAAAGAGATAAATTTAGCCCAGCCCGGTGGCTTCGTTTCGTTTCGGACCGATAGTCCGTTCGTTTTGTGGACACTGTTTATTGTGTTTCAAGGCTTGCTCAGAAAAATTGCGACACCCTCGTGTGTTCTCTTCAATCGACCAAGTTAACATATCATTAAAACATCTAATTATAAGGTTCAATACGAGGCTATATATTAGTGGAGGCTGCATGCTAATTTGCTATATACTAACTTGCACATGTGGTATATATTTTAAATCGCAAATGAGTATATGTTATGCGTACACGTTTTTTGTCAGAAAGTTTTCTTTTAATCCAACACAGGAACTTTCTTAGCAATTGGCCAATTTCGGTACTAAAACTATCCTAAGACGTTTTTAGGGCAAAAACTGAATTTCTTGGTTAAACCTTGACTTGAATAGACCTTAGCGCAGTACTTACACATTTTTTATCTAAAATCTTGGGAGAAAATGAGCTAACAATAGACAAAAACAATTTCGGATATATGGTATTGACTTCCAAGAGAACTAAAAGCTAGAAGCTTGTTTGTCTTTTCTGGATCAATGTAAATTTTTAAACTCTCTTAGGTTTACAAAATCCAATAATGAACTTTCTTAACTTTTTGACAAATCGAGTACTACTTTTTTTATAAACCACTTTCTTATAAAAACGTGTACATCTTTCGAATACTTCAGACGGAAAGTGTGCTACGTTTTCTTGTCTGTCAATAAGATTGAGCCATCAGCTGCATTTTCGGGAGCCTTATTCTACTCCAACCGTGTAACGATTTTTTTGGAGTTTGCAGCTGTAGGATCCAAGTATAAATTTGAAATAATTTGGGGTCACGGCGTGGATACATGCTGTGTGGCTGGTTGATGACAATGCTTGTGCTGTGAACTGGGCAACTGCAACGTGTTGTGTATGTGGCATTTGTACGACTGGAATGACGCAAATAATTACAAATGCAATTCTTATAAATTCATATGTGCTTGTCGGATAGCAGTTTTAATGTGAAATTGATCGATTGATCGCAAGATTATCTTGCCATCAACATATGTTACCTACTTACATCTTGCTAAGATGACGTAAGAGATCCAAAGCAACCTGGCTGTTTCCTGTGAACAACCGTAAATCCTGGAATAAGCCCCCGGGGGTTTATTTGCAAAAACGAAATTTTAGCCTCATTATTGTTCAATACTAAGCAAAATAAAAGCTATACGATGCAGCCAATCAATGAAGTTATTGGTTTAAACTTGCTGCTACTTGCAATACATTCACTAAACAACTTCAATGGCTTGATACTTGGGTTCAATATCCTTGCAAATGATTATCAGGATGGGGGCTTATTCGAGGGGAGGGTGTGGTGCCGAGATTCCTTCAAGTTGATGTGAATAGATAGAATAGTATGCATTGAAGGCATTCAGAGTCACGGCCTGGGTTTTACAGCTTATCAGTAATGCAAGGAAATACTCCACTGAAACATCGAATGCATGAAAAATAAGCTAAATTGGATGATATGAGATCACACGGGTTAAAGAAAGTCAAAACCTATACCCACGGACCAAGAACAGATGAATCAAATTGGTCAATAAGCTGATGTGGAATTTTTAGACGTCATGAAATGTTCCATTTAGTGGAAGGTCAGCAACCAATTTGTGAGGAAGTGTGTGGAGGCTTGGGAAGGAATCATCAAAGGTGAAAATCAAGGAGCAACACTCGAAATGTTTACTAAAGGAAATATTTACGAAATAGACAGACCATTGCAACATCTATTTCCATATGAGCTCAAGGCAAAATAAAAATAATGACAAGTCGCTGTAGTAAAAGAAGCGAGTGCGACCGACGACCAAAGATGCAGAAGGAAGCAATGAGAGTAACGGAAAGAATGTCACAGAAGAAGACAGAAGAATTACGCTTAATTTGGGGGTGGCGTGTCACAGATAAAAAGGAACATTATGAAAAATATAATTGTAGAGTGATTCAGAAATTGACACATAAAATGACGATAGGTTTAAATGTCATGAGAATTCAATGTTGTAGTGGCTATTAAAATCTATCGAATGATGGAGCTTCGTAATATCAAAATGTCTTGCGTTTTGTGAACGAAATCAAAATCTACAGATAGTCTAAAATTGCGCTTTAGGACAAGTTATGGCCATAATACTTAGACCGATATTTTCTTCTCTTCAGTTGTATGAACTAGACGATGACCCTGAAAGGAAAAATTTTCTCGATGACTACTTCGAATTCATGAGGAAGAGAGGTAAACTGTATTTCAGCTTTGCATTTTGTGAGGCAGCACTTGTAAAACCAAGAAGTGTTGTAAAACCGATTGTATGACCTTATTTTGTGATTATATCATATTTTTTATAAGTAACTCATTTTGCTATGTGTTTCTTCAAGGCACGCCTGTTAACCGAATTCCAATAATGGCAAAACAAATATTGGATTTATACCAGTTATATCGCCTTGTTGTTCAACATGGTGGACTTGTCCAGGTTAGTTGTTTACGTGCAGTTTTTTAATCGCGTGTTTCTATTGACCATCATGTCCCTTAGGAACGGTGTTTTGAAATGATGCAGTCTTAATTTTTGTTAATACTATCCTGGCAGTTAAATAAAAGTTTCTGTTCTTCCAATAATTTTTAAACAGTTTTTAAACAGTTTCTAAACAATAATTTTTCCTATTTGCGACTCATTTGATTACTGTATTAGCATTTTGATATTTGCACATGTACTACTGGTGTGTTGTTTATTGTAGGTTATAAGAAATAAACAATGGAGCAAAATAACAAGAGGGTTGAATCTCCCTGCATCTATAACGAGTGCCGCATTTACACTGAGAACCCAGTAAGTACTTTGATCAGTGATAACACAAAATCAACAAAATAACAAAATAAAATAACAAAGTCACAGCACTGTTGAAGTAGTTCATTGAGTACTGTTCTAATTTCCCTTTTGTCTCTCGACTTCATAATAATTTCAATGCCAAATAATTTTAATCACATGTTTTTTTCCAAATTTCTTCATGTTTGCTGCATCGTAAGATTATGTTTTTATAAGCCGAACATTTGTCATTGTCGAACATTGTCGAACGGGCTGTCCTTTTCTCCTATTCAACCCATAGCATTTCACTTCGAGCTTTGAAAGATTGGTTTTTAAGGACAAATCTCAAGAAAATTTTGAGATTTGAAAATCTGGAGAAATTCCTTGTGCCACTCCAAGGAATCTGATGTTCATAATAGCTGATTTTAAATATTTCGCATGACGAGAAGTGTTGTTCAGTTTGGAGATTTTTTAGTGAATTTTTGAATCAAATCACTCTCCCGATCTTGCTAAAAGACGAATTAAGCTCATAATTTGCACAAATTGCATTTCGGAGATATTTCTATTAAGCTAAGGGATTTGATGTCAGTTCTTGCTTGCATTACTATTTCTCATCGTTACAAATATGTTTATAAAGAGATTCAGCCTTCCAGACTGAGCGATATTCCAGATGTTTATTACATCAGAATTAATTAATAGCAGAGTCTTAGTAGTTTAGTGCCCAGATTATACCCAAAAGACATCCTGGCAATTCATATATAGCAAGGTTGATTGAACTTCTTCATATTCTGGAATATCATTTACCATCATAAAATGGCAATGCTTAGCGAACATTCTGAAAATTGTAGATAAGACGTGATGGTAATTCACGCCGATTTTGAATCCATATTTTATTTCCAAGGTATCTGAAGTACCTATACACATACGAATGTGTTATGCATGCATTTTCAACCCCGAAAGAGCTTCAAGCTGCAATAGACAATAATAAGAGAGATCGATTTTCAACCTTCTACCCGAGTCAGCCTACGATGACATTGAGCAACGATGGCCGATATCCAGTGGGACCGAGCTCTTCAAACTTCAGCACCATCTATCGGCCTACCCCGACACACTCACTGTACAGAGGCATGCCATTAACAATGAAGAGAAGAATGGATGTGATAGATAATAGAATTGTGGATAAATCTGGCATGGAAAGTCCCAAGGTGGTGATTCTTCGCAATGGAAGCCCGGTTTTTGTCAATCCCGATGCTGTTGGTACACGCAGTCCCTCTGCACAGCGGCACATTCATCCTCGCTATGAACCACGGGATATGAGACATGACTCCCCTTTGCACGAGCCTGAAAGTAAAAGGCCGTATCAGGTTTTATATGGTCGCAGTGAATGGGATGGCGATATCAGGCAGATAATTCAGGGAGATCACAAGGAGAATCTTGCTTATCTCCGAGATCGCAAAACCATGAATGGCGCAGAAAATGAAAGCGTAAGTTATCGACTCGTATCAATTCCGACTTTTTGAATAGTTCCAATGTTGAATAATTCATTGAATCCCATCCATAACTTCCAGAGTCTTCTACACTCTGGCGTGTCTTGTATTGAGAATTTTACAATATTCTCATTAGGTCTTTACATGTTTTCAGTGATATTGACATTCATTCACACTTATTACACATGAATCCATGTAAACACAGCTGAAACTAAGTAAAATACACCTTTATTTACATGTTTACAACAATGGGTCTGTTTAGAAGTATAATTATGAAGTGAAGCCTCCACCAACCTCCATATAGCGGGCACCTGTAAACAACGAGCGAATACTTGAGTCTCATAACTTTGAATAATCATTCATTTATGAAAACGACTTTTATTCGACGGACACCTTTGTATAACGGACAAGAGACAACATTTACTGCCCAGACAAGACATTTTCTTAAAGAAAAACCTCTTTATAGCGGACAGTGACTGTTTTCCTGAAAGAACACTGTCAAAAGTGATATCATATCATATTGCATCGAATTCGTTGTCTAAGGAAAGTTCTCTCTTTCTTAGACTTCCAATGTTGGCAGAACATGTTTCTAGAGCTTTCTTTTCATATTTCACGTTTTTTTGACCACCCGATTGACATTATATCTCCGTAAAATTTTTGACACCTCCATCCTGCGGACACCGCTGTAGAACAAACAGCAACATTGGTGTCACTGCGGAGGCTTCATTGCAGTTCAATTTTTTCTCGCAGAATTCAAAGTACCTCTATGCTGAATTCAGAGACACTGCCAGGTCCGCCAAGGTACCATGCCCGTGTAGTTACTGCGTTGCAGATCAACCTGACAATCACAGGCAATCTCCTGTGCTCTCCACTTCAAACCCACGGTCTCCTGTTACTCAAGATTCTGATCCAACCAGTAAGCATGATGACCAGCATAAGCAAGACTCTTCACTCAATGGCATTGCAATGGAAGAAAAGATGGAAAAGGACTCCAGTGACAGTAGTTCTGGATTTGAAGAGCTGTCCCCAAATGCACAAAGCTTATCAGAGGATAGGCCAGAGTCAAAACAAGGTCAGAAAATCACTGACATCAACATGAAAATAGGTAGTGACGTCACATCGCCAGTCTCCGTCATCAAAATTGCAATGGAAATTAATGGTGTTGTTTATAGAGGATCACTCGAAAGAGATGTGCGAATTGACGAAAGTACCAATGAAAGCCAGAAAGAGTGACTTAGTGTCTGAAAGATAACTAAAATTTATTCAAAATCCATTTCTTGACAAACGGTAACATAGATGACATTGGTTCTCGTTTTTGTCATAAGGCCTTCTGGATCTTTAGGTGCATTTTCAGCTATTGTTTACTCGGGAAGGGTGGGTGAAACTGTAAATACTCAAATTATGTACATTCTTTTCTTTGCGACACTACTTTATTCACGGGTAAATGTACATTGTTATTTTGTTTGTTTGGTTTTTATCATAGCTAACGCCATCCTGTACATGTATATCTTGTATATTATACATTGACACTTCATTTCGTTGAGAAAGTGATAATATTGATATGTGTTATATTTTGCTTAATACTATGCAAGCATAGCTTAACGTGGTAACATGTAAAATGGTTAAAAAATCTCTTATTGTAGTTGTCTGTAATGTTTTCTATCATTTTGATAGAGCTAGTCGCCATAATTATTGCCGATGATTTTGAAGAACACTGAGAGACTATTGTAGATGTTAGATAATAGGTAGTTATTTGATTAAGAAGAAAACTGATAGATTAATTATATTGTAAATAATATTGGGGCATATAAGCGGGTTTTAGAAAATAATCTTAGTCAACGTTAAACATCTGTCATTATTTCTCTATTGGATGCTATTCAGCTTCGTATTCATCCTCGGATTCATCCTCGGATTCGATTCATCCTCGGATTCGACATGCTATTCAGCTTCGGATTCGAGTGTATGTTAATAAAATGCAAACATCTCAGGAAATATACGAAGCTTTTGAAAGATGTTTGCAATTATGGGGAGAGCGATAAATCCTTCAAACGTTCGAGAAGTAATGGTTTACAAGTTTGTTATAAATCGTTGTCATTTTTTACGTTGTTGTCGGCCTAACTTTCACCAACCGTTGAGCACACAATTTTTGCACATTTTTAACGTTTTAACACGTTTGTCATTCATGAAAACTTGGAAACTAAAGGCACGTATATGGTTCTTTGTGAGTAGAAAATATTTACTTTATTGCATTTGTTTTCATAAAGATATTCACATATTTATAACGCTTAATCGAATCCGAAGCTGAATAGCATTTCCGGTACCAACCGGAAATGCTATTCAGCTTCGGATTCGACTGTATGTTAATAAAATGCGAATATCTCAAGAAATATACGGAGCTTTCAAAATATGTTTGCAAGTACGTAAAGAGTGATAAATTCTTCAAACATTTGAGATGCAACGGTTTGAAAATAGTTGTCTAAATGATTTTTAAATTATATATTGTTGTGGGCCTAAATGTTTAAAGCCGTTTATTACAGCAATTTCACGACATTTCGTACGTTTTCATAGTTTCTGCGCCACGAAAACTTGGCAATTCGTTAGAAACTGTAGGTTCTTATATAATTCGAAGACATTTACTTTATTTTCTATATTTGAGTGGAGATAATCGCAATTTTTAATAAAAATTTGTATGTATTTGTTGCGAATCCGAGGATACATCCGGGAACTCGTCCCAAATTATGTTTGATTCGATTGGTTGTTCTTCGATGACGTTCTGAGAATTTGCGCGAGAATTGAAAAAATTAGTCACGTTGCAAGAAGAACCAATCGAATCAAACATATTTTGTTGCTGAGTTCCCGGATGTATCCTCGGATTCGCAACAAATACATACAAATTTTTATTAAAAATTGCGATTATCTCCACTCAAATATAGAAAATAAAGTAAATGTCTTCGAATTATATAAGAACCTACAGTTTCTAACGAATTGCCAAGTTTTCGTGGCGCAGAAACTATGAAAACGTACGAAATGTCGTGAAATTGCTGTAATAAACGGCTTTAAACATTTAGGCCCACAACAATATATAATTTAAAAATCATTTAGACAACTATTTTCAAACCGTTGCATCTCAAATGTTTGAAGAATTTATCACTCTTTACGTACTTGCAAACATATTTTGAAAGCTCCGTATATTTCTTGAGATATTCGCATTTTATTAACATACAGTCGAATCCGAAGCTGAATAGCATTTCCGGTTGGTACCGGAAATGCTATTCAGCTTCGGATTCGATTAAGCGTTATAAATATGTGAATATCTTTATGAAAACAAATGCAATAAAGTAAATATTTTCTACTCACAAAGAACCATATACGTGCCTTTAGTTTCCAAGTTTTCATGAATGACAAACGTGTTAAAACGTTAAAAATGTGCAAAAATTGTGTGCTCAACGGTTGGTGAAAGTTAGGCCGACAACAACGTAAAAAATGACAACGATTTATAACAAACTTGTAAACCATTACTTCTCGAACGTTTGAAGGATTTATTGCTCTCCCCATAATTGCAAACATCTTTCAAAAGCTTCGTATATTTCCTGAGATATTTGCATTTTATTAACATACACTCGAATCCGAAGCTGAATAGCATGTCGAATCCGAGGATGAATCGAATCCGAGGATGAATCCGAGGATGAATACGAAGCTGAATAGCATCCAATTATTTCTCTCGGTATCAGTTTTTGTTCTCAGTTGGCAAGTTGCTAAAGCATTTATTTTCAGACCAATGTATTGGGGGCAAGCCCGTTTTTTCTTTCTTTAAATCACAGCGCTACGTTTTCTGTAATTATTCAACTTTTTAATAAGAATACTTGGTTTATTATAACTAACACTTTCTCGTTGCTATTTGAGTTGAGGCATGGGGAAGGCTGGGTCCCTTTTGTCCCTTTTAGTAGCGCTACGCTACGCTGTCGCAAATTTGCAGCAATAAAGTGAAGTGGCCAGAGGCTTTAGACAATTTGGAGAATGTTGAACGAAGAACTGTCGGTGTCTTCAACAGAGGAAACACACAAAAACCATGAGATAAAATGGGTTGATACAACTGAAATCAAAAAGTCCTTGCACGCCATGATGATCTGCCTCCGAGCAGCGTCGCATCGCAGGGACTCAAGGTAATAGGTTCTTGCTGCACACCCACATTGCCTTATTGGATGCTATTCAGCTTCGTATTCATCCTTGGATTCATCCTCGGATTCGATTCATCCTCGGATTCAACATGCTATTCAGCTTCGGATTCGAGTGTATGTTAATAAAATGCGAATATCTCAAGAAATATACGGAGCTTTCAAAATATGTTTGCAAGTACGAAAAGAGTGATAAATTCTTCAAACATTTGAGATGGAACGGTTTGAAAATAATTGTCTAAATGATTTTTAAATTATACATTGTTGTGGGCCTAATTTTTTAAAGCCGTTTATTACAGCAATTTCACGACATTTCGTACGTTTTCATCGTTTTCACGCCACAAAAACTTGGCAATTCGTTAAAAACTGCAGGTTCTTATATAATTCGAAGGCATTTACTTTATTTCCTATGTTTGAATGGAAATAATCGCAATTTTTAATATATATTTGTTTGTATTTGTTGCGAATCCGAGGATACATCCGGGAACTCATCCCCAATTTATGTTTGATTCGATTGGTTCTTCTTCAATGACTTTCTGAGAATTTGCGCGAGAATTCAAAAATTTAGTCACATTGCAAGAAGAACCAATCGAATCGAATCCAACATAAATTGGGGATGAGTTCCCGGATGTATCCTCGGATTCGCAACAAATGCATACAAATATATATTAAAAACTGCGATTATCTCCATTCCAACATAGGAAATAAAGTAAATGCCTTCGAATTATATAAGAACCTACAGTTTTTAGCGAATTGCCAAGTTTCCGTGGCGTAAAAACTATGAAAACGTACGAAATGTCGTGAAATTGCTGTAATAAACGGCTTTAAAAAATTAGGCCCACAACAATATATAATTTAAAAATCATTTAGACAATTATTTTCAAACCGTTCCATCTCAAATGTTTGAAGAATTTATCACTCTTTTCGTACTTGCAAACATATTTTGAAAGCTCCGTATATTTCTTGAGATATTCGCATTTTATTAACATACAGTCGAATCCGAAGCTGAATAGCATTTCGGGTTGGTACCGGAAATACTATTCAGCTTCGGATTCGATTAAGCGTTATAAATATGCGAATATCTTCATGAAAACAAATGCAATAAAGTAAATATTTGCCACTCACATAGAATCATATATGTACCTTTAGTTTCCAAGTTTTCATGAATGACAAAAGTGTTAAAACGTTAAAAATGTGCAAAAACTGTGTGCTCAACGGCTGGTGAAAGTTAGGCCAACAACAACGTAAAAAATAAGAATGATTTATGAAAAACTTGTAAACCATTACTTCTCGAATGTTCGAAGAATTTATCGCTCTCCCCATAATTGCAAACATCTTTCAAAAGCTCCGTATATTTCCTGAGATATTCCAATTTTATTAACATTCACTCGAATCCGAAGCTGAATAGCATGTTGAATCCGAGGATGAATCGAATCCGAGGATGAATCCGAGGATGAATACGAAGCTGAATAGCATCCAATCATTGCCTTGCCTTGCACGTTATTCCAATGGTGCATCATAATGTTAGTCACAACTAACGTAAGATGTCTCCAGTTGGTTGTTCTTCCATTATGGATAGTATCACTTTTTACATTTGGCTTGGTGTTCTTTACTCGAGGTTTTCTTCTCGTTAGAATAGAAATTGGCAACCACAGTGAAGCTTGGCCACATGGCCTAGGCTCTGACAGAATTCACAGGCCAGTTAAGAAAATTATAGAGAAAGACGAATCAATCAAAGACAAAATATCTTTCAAAGAAAACTGGATAACACACAAAAAGGCAATACTTTTTCTCATAGATGGTTTGAGATATGACTTTATTCAACACCACCCAAATCTTACAGACAAAGATTCAAAGCATTATCAAAATAAACTTGTCAAAGTGAATGAACTTGTTTCTAATAATCCAGAAAATGCAAAGATCTTTAAGTTTGTCGCAGATCCACCTACAATAACTGTTCAGAGAGTAAAAGGACTAACTACAGGTTCACATTCTTTATTTTTAATGTTATGGTGTAGTACATATTTACTATTACTGCTAATACAAAATCATTAAATTAATTTATCTCATCTCTGTTGTACTTGTATTGTACATATTTAGTGCTAATACGAAATCATTACATTCATTTATCTCATCTCTGTTTTACAGGGAGTCTTCCAACATTTGCAGATGCAACATCAAATTTTGGGAGTGCCAAAATACCAGAAGATAATATTATTCACCAACTGCATAAAAACAACAAATCAGTCGTCTTTATTGGTGACGAGATTTGGCTTGACATGTACCCCAATTATTTCAAAAGGCAATATTCCTACCCATCATTGGATGCCAAGGATCTTGATGGTGCTGATGATGGTATCAAAGAGCACCTCATTCCTGAAATGAAAAAGAAAGATTGGACTGTTATTATTGCACATGGCCTTGGTGTAGACCATTGTGGTCACAGCTATGGTCCTAATCACCCAGAAATGGAGAGGAAACTAAGAGAAATGGATGAAATTGTGATGTAAGTTACACGTTTTTTATTTTATAAGAAACCTGGCTAAAGCTTCACCGGTGAAAGTTTCTTAATTTTAGGGCATTTTTGGACACATTTTACCAGTAAAAGTTTCTTAATTGGATATATGAAAAAACCCACGGATAGAATAAAAAATATCGGAAAACAAGTGAAAAGTAAAGTTAGGCTGGAAAATCGATCTAATATAGTTGTATATCTAACGTTAATCAATAAGCATCATATTTACTTTGTTGATATTGATATTGCCATGCACCACAGTGGTTATCTTCCATATTTCAAACAAGAATAACAAATTGAAAAGTTTCTTAGCGATTTTTCATTTACCAGTGGAGGTTTCTTAAATTTTTTGGCCTTTCACCAGTGAGTTTCTTATAAAGTTGTTTCTTATATAAAAACGTGTAGTCCTTCTAGGCTTGAGGATGATGGCCGATGTCCAAAAAGCAAGATATACTTGGTAACCTAGTCAACTAAAAAGGATTGATATAATGAAAAGATATCTATTTTTAGGGATGTTGTAGACAATCTGGACAATGATACAATCATGTATGTATTTGGTGATCATGGAATGACACAAGGAGGAGATCATGGAGGAGAGAGTGATGAAGAAACAGTTGCTGCCATGATGGTTTACAGTAAAAAAAAAATATTTCCAAAATCTATGGTATGGTTCTGGTTTTTTATTTGTCTTTCATCTACATTATTGCAATTGTCAACAAAAATGGTATATCCAGCCATGGGCTCTTGAGTTAGAAGTATCAGGAGAAATTTGAGATAAAAGTATTTGTGTGTGTATATCATTGAACAAGATGATAAGAGTTAAATACATGACTAAAGATATATGTCAAATGTCTGTGTGGACAAATATTTGTCTCTTATCAATTCATTAACTACGTAAGTCCTTGATTAAGCTCCCAGGGGCTTATTTTGCAAAAAAATATTTTAGGGAAGGGCTTATGTCAGTAAGATATGCTGTTTTTGTGGCGATATCTATGTCCAAGTATGTTGAAAAAACAAGAAGAAAGTCAGTCCAAAGTTATCAAATATAAAGTTATTAAGTTTTATCAAGAGTTACCCAAAAGTAATCCTATAAACTTATGATCACATTTCATCATTTCATCCAGTTATTCGATTTTTTCTGCTAAAATTGAATAATCTCCCATGGGGGCTTATTCGAGGGTAGGGGCTTATTTTGCAAAAAAAAGAATTTAAGTTGGGGGCTTATTCGAGGACTTACGGTATTTAATTGTGATGCTCATCATTCCACTACCGTATTTCCTCGCTTAAACGCCCCCCCCTCGATTAACAGCCCCCTCGTTTAAACGCCCCTTATGCTACCAACTTTTGAAATAAACGCCCCCCACACAACAATTTTTTTTAAGTTGGTGTAGTGTATTGTTGCTCGATAAAGGCAAGGCACAACTAAACCATTTTCTCTTTTTCTAGACCCAATGACAGAGGCTGTGATCTTGTACTTTCTAATAAACGCCCCCCTCGAATAATGGCCCCCTCGATTAGGCGCCCCCCCAAAAAGTGCCGAGATTAATAAACGAGGAAATACGGTAACAATAATAAGAATCGAATAACAGTCCTCGAGTATTCAAAGAACTTTTGCAACATCCTTTTCTTCAAAGAGATTTTTCCTTTAAAAGTATGTTTGGCAAATAATCATATCAAATACTGTACTGAAAAGTCGCATTGATGTTTCATATTGTCTTTGTTTTAGACTGGCCCAGAACACAAAGTCATTGCCCAGGTTGACCTTGTACCAACGCTAGCATTACAACTTGGCATTCCCATACCGTTTTCTAACATTGGTACTGTTATTGAGGACATGTTTATGCTTGAAGAAGGCAGTCATATCACTGATGAACAAGGAAAGAGTCAAAAGGATTCTGGACACAACATGAATAGGGTACTAGCATTGCGTTACAATTCATTGCAAGTTATGCAATATCTTGCGGAATACTCCAAAGTTTCTCAGGATATTGGAGAAGAAAAATTCCTTCAACTCAGGGAGATGTTTATTGACGCGGAACAAAGCTTCAATAAGATAAAATTTGCCACCACCAGTGTGTCAAGCACACAGGAAAATGCAACTCTGGAATCGGATAATATATCTATTACTCATTATTCCGAACGACAATACCGAGAATTTGTGCGCGAAGTTCTTGACACTTGTCGAGAGATATGGGCAAAGTTTGACTTAGTCTCAACAGCTCTTGGCCTTATTTTTATGCTGCTAACGTCATTCTCTGGTACTTTCATAATATGGAGTACATTGCGGCAAGGAAACCGGGAGTACCGCGTTTCATTTTCACTTATACAATACAGTGGGCTGGCATTAAATTGCGTGTCTTGGTTACTTAATACGAATTTATTAGTATCCGCGTCTTCATCTGTGCTTCTTATCAGCCTGCAACTATTATCTTTACTCTGTCTTGTTTCGTTTTTCTGGACAAAAAAGATCAGCAACACTGAACATATAGGTGCATTTATGAATGGAAGACTGAACAAAATAGCTTTAGCTGTATTTACTTTCTACCTGTGTGGTTTGTCATCTAACAGTTACATCATGCACGAGAACGCAGTGCTTCTTGGCTTGATTCAATTTCTACTATTTGGAAGGATGCTTTCGCATGTCAGCATTGCTGTGGATAATAGCAAAAATAAGGATTTAAAGCACTACGAGAAACTGAATTCGAGGAAACGTCAGAAGAAACGGGAGCAGAATTTGAAAGTTGACTGGCATTTTATTGTCAGAGCTTTGCTTCTCCTTATCGCTTCATTTTGTGCAAGACTTGCAATGAACTTTTGGAAATGCAGAGAAGATCAAACCGACTGCGAGATATCGTCGTTTCTCAAACCCATGGAAACTCTAATGTATGAAGATAGCTTCATGTTCAAACTTCGCTTATACCTTGCCATTCCAAGTGTTTTAGCCACAGTTTTCTCATGTTACTATTGGTGCAAAAAGAACGGCCATCTTGTCGGCAATTCGTTTATTTACATCAGCACGCAAGTCTGTATTCCTATGAGTGCTTTTTGCATTATACTGCACTGGGCATTGCAGACTAACCACGATAAGAAACTGGCTGCCATCTTTGATTTACCATGGGTACAACAAGTTTTCTTTCCACGTGTCGTGTATGCAGCATTTACATTGGTTGTTATATTTGTTTTGTGGGATCCACTAGGAGTTTGTTTGATATTGAGACAGTGTGCACCGTTGCATAAACCACCTCTGCGAGGCAGCAGCTTTGACCAAAATATCCAGGCAGTATTCAGAAGTATGAGAGATAAGCTAAATGAAGTAATACCTTCAGAGAGCCAAGATTCACCTCCGTTAGTCTACGGTTTGGCAACTGTTTATACTGCTGCATACTATACTCTTACTGTGGCATCTGCCATAGTGCTAATGATGCTGTTAAGTGATGGTATTGCACCCAGTGTTCTTTTGCTTTGTGTTACATTGTGTTGCTTACTTGTTGATGAATCATTTCGATATGCCAGCCAATCATCATTTACAGGTAATTCTAAATTTTTATAAACACTAACCGGTGATCTTTGTTTATAACACTGCAGTGTTTTTATTTGTTATCAATTCAAAAGTTCTCAGTTTTTGCGTCGTGAGTTAATGCAAGATTATTTAATAAATAACAATTTCCTGCTTTACAGGGCCAGATATCTCATCACTGATTTTATGGAGTCTCGTGTCATCTTATTGGTTCTTTGGACTTGGTCACCAAGCGACAATACCAGCAATTCGTTTTGATGCTGCATTCATTGGTCGTCAGGGTGATTCTGGGGCGCGGTTTATTCCCGGTAAGCTAAAAATTTACATTTTGCATTATTATATTTTCTTGTAGTGATTTATTGGCTTCTCATTTTTTCTTTCTTTGAATCAGAAAAAGTTAATTTCACCTTTATTTATCATGTTCAAATTTACAGCAAATCTGAAGTGTGCCTGGCGTCGCAAATGTCTTCCTTGATATACTATGCTCATTTCACTCTATTGTCAACCATTTGCACCAATTACTGCAGACGGTAATTTTGGAAAGCGTGCAATGTTTTCACTTGGTTGATATGTCTGTCAACAAAGTGAGCAACCTAAAAGATGCTTGTTAACGTCGAATGAATTTGAAGCAAAAATTGGACCTTCTCATCGGCGAAATGAACTCACTGGCGTTAATCCCGCCAGGAGCCAAGCTCGGTGGAGGAATTTACATCCCAGTATTAGTTCAATGTTAAAACTGATATAATTATATAATTAATGTTATATAATATTACTCTTTTTAAATTTCAGGTTTGCTGATATTTCTAAACACTTATGCTTCGAATATCCTTTGCTGCTTTGCTTTGCCCCTACTATGTATTTGGTCGATCAGCAAGCATGGCTCTGCCTCAAATTGGATACCAGCAAGTAAAAATGACCCGTTGGTAAGCAATGACTTGGGTGAAATGGCTCTAAGAGAAAATCCAAGAGATACATTTCGTATGATGTTTTTGACTGTTCTCACCTTCATTGTCCTGGCAATGTTCAAGGTAAGACAGGCGCCAGTAAAGTAGATTAATAACGACTTAGTATCATATTGAAGATGACATCCAGATTCACACCGTAAATCCCTGCAAAAACGAAATCTTAGCCTGATTATTGTTCAATATTAAACAAAATAAAAGCTATACGATGCAGCCAATCAATAAAGTTCTTGGTTCAAACATGTTGTTATTTGTAATACATTCACTAAACAACTTCAATGTCTGGAAACTTGGGCTCAATATCCTTGCAAATGATTATCAAGATGGGGGCTTTTTTGAGGGGTTGTCTTATTCGAAGGTGGGGGCTTATTCGAGGATTTACGTTATTCCCATAACATCTATTTTAGTGGAAGAATACGTTAATCTAGTGAATGACAAATGCCAACTTGTTATCTTACCGAGGTTTCATTTCTTTATAGGTGGCTGCTATTGCTGCCTTCGTAGCTCTTCATCGACGTCACTTATTAATATGGAATGCATTTGCGCCTCGTTTCGTATTCGAGGCTGCCGGATTTTTATTCTCGACGCCATTCCTATTTGCTGGTGTGTTGTTTTTCATTCGGATAGACGTAGCGTTGGAAAAATGGGCGATACATTTAGAAGAAATATCAAAGAGAGAGTAAACAATATATTTTTTTAGATCTTTTTAAGTGTTTTAAAAACAGTTATGTTGATATTATGATTGTAAATTGAAGTGTGACAGGAAGAGTGTGTTTCTCTTGATCTTCTTAGCGCGCCTGAAGTTTCTTGGTTGAAGTAGCGTATAGGCAATGCTGGGTAAGCTGTCAATTAATTTGTTTAAATTCAGATACCTATTGATGAATCTTAATACTATTTAACCAAATTTTATCATAAGAATGGCTTTGGCATCTGTATAGTTAGCAATTGTTGTGGCGTAGAGGTTATGTCCTGGCATGTGCTACCGCCAATCTAAGTGGTTCGAATCCAGATACCTACAACTGAATTTTAATACTCTTCGAAATAATTTCACTTCCAAAAATGAATAACATTGATATTAGCATCTGTTCAATCATCGGTTGCAGTGGCGTGAAGGTAATGCTACGGGGTGGCCACCATAAAGTCGACAGTTCGAGTTTGGGCAGGTTAATTTTAATTTTCTTTAACAAATTGAATATCTGAAGCAGAATACGTATGACAGTTTCATTCTTTAAATCATCGGTTGCAGTGGCGTGATGGTAGAGCTACGGGTTGGTAAACGACCAGGTAAATGGTTCGAATCCAGGTACCTGCAGTTGAAGCTTTTAATGCTTTTCAAACGATTTAAGCTTAGAGTCAGGAATAACATTGACATTAGCATCTGTTCAATCATCGGTTGCAGTGGCGTGGAGGTAGTGCTGCGGGGTGTGCAACCGACCAGGTAAGTGGTTCAAGACCAGGTGAAGGTAAGTGGATTTTAAATTTACGACTGTCTCTATCTACATCTGCAACTAAATCTGTATGTATATCTCAATCTAAATCTGTAACTGACTGTAGCTACATCTGTATCTCTAACTACATCTGCATATATATCTCTGTCTAAATGTAAATCTCTATCTGCATGATTCACTTCAACTAATATCTGCAACTCTATCTACACTTGCCTCCGCATCTCCACTCCGCGTCCCTCCTCCCACAGGGCGTAGCTAGGGGCATGAATAAAGTAAGGGAACAATGCTCCGATGTTTGAAAACAATAGGGGGACATCGAACTCCCGGCAAAAAAATAAGGCGAGGCGGATCAACTTTTTGTTACAAGTAAAGACCTCTAGAGAAAACGCGGAGCGAATTTATCCTCCCCTTGTTTTCTCTCAATTTTTGCAATGTACCCTCGGGGTTTTCTACCAATCGCGCGATGTTCCCTTACTCTATTCAACTAGTTTATTTAAGATCTAATCCATCCATTTACTTTATTTTACCACGTTTTACATTCGTTTCAACTATAGTTTAATTAGAGTTTAATTAATAAGCTGATAAAGTGAAATTTTGTGCTTACCTCGATTTTCATTTCTTGCTTTCACCTGGTCTCGAACCACTTACCTGGTCGGTTGCTCACCCCGTAGCACAACCTCCACGCCACTGCAACCGATGATTGAAAGGATGCTAATATCAATCTTATTCCTTACTGTGAGTTTAAATCGTTGAAAAGCATTAAAATCAGCAACTGCAGGTACCCGGATTCGAACCATTTACCCTGGCGGTCGCACATGCTGAAGCACTACCTCTACTCCACACCAACCGATACTTGAGTCGACGCTATTGTCAATATCATTCTTTCCTGTGAATTTAATTTGATACAGAAGCATAAAAATTCAACTGCAGGTACCTGGATTCGAACCATTTACCCTGAGGGTTGCACATGCTGAAGCACTACCTCTACTCCACACCAGCCAATACTTGAGTCGACGCTATTGTCAATATTATTCTTGAAACCGATTAAGAAACTCTTGGTACTAGAACGCCAAAAATTTCCGAGCCAAATTAAGCAAAAACATGTATATTGTTGTTGTTGAGCACACGTTTTTTTTTATAAGAAACCTGGCTCAAGGCCTAGTAGTAAAAGTTTCTTAAATTTTAGCCACATTTTAGTTCTAAAAGTTTCTTAAAAGTTTCTTAATTTAATAAAAAAAGTTGTAGTGAAAACGAAGAAAAAAACGAGGATGTGGCAAAATATTAGTATTATCACAAAGAAAATCGTCAATGCGAAAAATCGTCATGTGGAGCCGACAATGTTATGCTTTGCACATAAAACATACTTACTGTAGTTGATATTTGCTGAATCCGTAAAGGAAAAGCGTGTTTCCGAAATTTCTAATGTTTCTTAAATATTTCCTTGTAGTTCTAAAATTTTCCTAAATTTTAGGGCGTCTAGATCTAGGTTTCTTATAAAAAAACGTGTATTGGCCGTATTGGGTAAATTACTATTTCTAAGCAATCGATCATAAAACATTGAATGAACCTTGTCAATAAAAATAGATGTTTTGAAAATGACTTTATTAATGCCCTAGATGAATTCATGGAGTCACGAGATCTAATTTACCCTTCAAAACATTTGAAGTTGTTGAGATTTCCTGTGTGGAAATGGACGATGAATGCACATCTGTGTTTCTGGATTAATATTTCATGTGCATTTGATGTGGGAACAACGAAAAATGGGAATTAGACTTTAAATGCAAAACACTAAACGCTTCGTTAAATTAAGCACTGAATTCTAAAAGAGTACAATCAAAGAACAAAATTCTCTATTTGGTGCATTTAACTTCCTAGCAAGCATTGAATCTTTGTGAACTGACCGACAAATAAAAAAAATTGAGAAGCTCAAAAGCGCAAAAATGAGTTTTCAGCTCTTATTGTAGATTATAAATCGTAAAATATTTACATTTGGTGCTTATTATAAATTGTTTGTGTTGTATTTACAAATGGTTAGACAGACTTTTAGGAGCTGTGGCAAAATTAATAAATTATAAAAACTTAAAATTGGCAGATTGCACGTTTCCAACACTCCGGATTGCACATATTTTGTTTTCACATGACCAATCTCATTTCTTCTCCCAATATAATAAACATAATAGAAGAAAGTCAATTATCTAAATACATTACAACAATTCATCGTGAGCTGTTTATATTTCATAACAAAATCTTCTAGTGACTGAATTTTTTCATCGAATCTCCTTTACAATAAGATTAATTCACAATGATTCATTGATCTTGTTTAAACCTTTTGTCCTATTTTGTCTTTCTACCCAAAATACTGAGTGTAATACCTCATCAATAATTGAGCAAAAAAACTAAGAAAATATACCTTATGGTCACTCTAAAATTTAACGCCGGGGGTCAACGCACAAAACAACTCTTCAATCATTTAACATCGTAGCGTAAATACCGAATTTCCTCTAATTAGCGCCTACCCTCTTTTAACCACCTGCTCCAATAAGCGCCTACCCTAAAATTAAAAAGTGTGAACTAATTCTTAAATTTTCACTGTTTGGTTCAAATAATTTTACCAAATATTCTACTAATTCTGCAAAATATTTAATAAGCGCCCGGGCGCTTATTAGAAGAATTACGGTATTCGTAAATCAAGTTTTCCAAAAATTAACCTTCCATAAATTGGCTAATCGCAATAAACTGAAAAACCCTACAATCAGATTTGGAAAATATCGCGTAGTCTATCAGTAATTCGGTGCCAAAGTAGGAATTTCAGGTACTCGGAAATGTCCGCGATTTCTGTGGATATTTTGGCGTGCATGACGTCAGAGTGAACGCAACCCCACACAGCTTTGCAACTTTGACCTAGTTAAATTCAAGAACTTATGATCAATTTCAGTTAAGGACAATGTCAACAACGTTTTGCCAGGATGCAAATTAATTTCAAAAACACGTTTACGTGAATGGCAAGATTATGTTCGTCACAGCTCAAATGTAAAAATTTCTTTGCCAGGATTTGAATGAAAACAGAGCATCTCTAGGCCCTATTCAAAATTTAATTGCATACAATGGATATAACGAGATACATAAGCCAGGTGAAGAAAACGCTTTTTAAGGAAAAACCATAAAATTAACTTGATACGTGCGATACGCACTTATTTAATCAGCTCTAAACACGAATAACAAAAACCTCTACATCAGACACCGCAAAATATATCTTTCTTAAAAATTGCGGCCAAATGCAACAATTTTAATTCAAAGTCCAACTATTGAAAGCGATTAGCAGCAGAAATTGATAACTTCACCTGATCAGATGAGAATGAACTAATAAAACAGGCGAATTTTAAGACTTGATTCTGATGACAATCTCAGGCTTTGCAGAGTTTGTTGAAGATAATTAACATTTATTAACATAGATCTAAGATCAGAACCATTTTAGTGTATTCTTTGATATGAATCATAAATGCATAAAAAATATATTTCGCGATAAAGAGATGCTTTTCTTGCTTGAAAATGAAATCACTCAGTTCATCAAATTCATGTCCTGATATGGTCATGTAAAATCTATCCCAAAAGTAATTAATTAAATTAAATCTTTTGTCTTCGCAATGATTATGAACACAGATATACTTGCGTAACACTTGCACCAAAAGATGACGTCACTGAAAAAACGATACAAAGATGTCCCTTAGGCTTCTTCAAAGTCAAACCATGTTGAGTATGGAGGCCTAAAAAACTCCGCGACGCAGCAGATGTTTTGAAATTGCTGTTGCCGCATCAAGATAAAAATCCAGCAAATTATTCATGATATTACCCCCGACAATTTTTAACACGAATTGGAATGACAATAAAGATTTGTACTCAGAAACATAGGCGTGAAAAATGTTCAATATGTACAGGTCAAGAAGAAGCAAGATGAATTTCATGCTAAAGCTTGATAGAAATTATGAGATTTTCATCATTTCGTCTGAAGTATTTGAAAAAAGCAATGAACGGCACGAAAAAAGTACTCTAATTCAGCATTTGACAAAAGATACAATAACAAATCTGATGAGTTTCGACAATATTGAAACATTTACATGGAAAGTTGAAGCAATGAAAGTAATTTTCATCAAACAACTTTATTTCGCTGGAGAAAATTTTCGAATTTTCCATATTAACTTAGAGTCAGTTTCGATGTTTATGAAAATTTTAAGAGTTGTCACAAGCCAGTGTGTTGTCTACCGATTGGAAAACATCCTGACCAAAGCATCAGCAAGATACAGCTTACAAATCGCATTTGCATTGGCATTGGACAAACTAAACAACGAAGAATCATGCTGCAAAGTAAACACAATCATAGATTTGGCAATGAGCTGCAAGCTGGCAATGTTTTTCAACTTAGAAGGAAATGTATTCAAAGAGTTATCCAACAAAGTAAAAGCCACGGCAATTACTATTACCGAGACGGCGACAGAAAGCAGTGCAACGTTAGGCATCGAATCAGCAGCACAAGCAGTGGGACAAGCTGCCGCCGGGGTGGTAGTAACAGTGGCAATAGACGTGGCATTAACATCTCACAGCGTCTACAAAGCAAAAAAACAGCGAGATAAAGGCTTTATCACGAGAAAGCAATTTCAAACCAAAGTCAAGAAAAAGGTTTGCGAATCTGGTTTTCAATTCATCGGTGGCACAACTGGAAGTGTTGTGGGCCAACTTTTGATACCTGTGCCAGGATTGGGAGCATTTGTGGGTGGCCTATGTGGAAGCTTAATTGGCACGGGCATAGGTAAAGGCATAAGCTATGGCCTGTTCGAACGAAACATGGAACTGAGCAATGATGCAAATGAAAACTGCAAGAATTACGAACTGATAGTCAAGGTACTGGAGAAAATCAAATCAAGAAATCCTGAACATATTTTGATTTATAACGAGAATCAAAATGCTATAAGAAAAGTTCCTGTGTCAAATATATCAAATAGGAAATCGACGTTGCACTCTTCTGAAGCGGGCAGTCGTTCACCTTCGCCAATAATGGGCCTATTCAATAAAAAGAAGAAAACGAAAAAGACAGAAGAATCGCAAGGTGTGGCAAAAGAAACGCAGAAATTACGCGGGAAACTTTTAAGTAGAGATAAAAAGCTGCAGATGGTCTCAGGCGCGAAGAGTACTTGTGAAGACACAGACAATAATATATTCGACAAGAGAAGCAGATGTCAAAAACAGCAAATTAAACCAGAAGAATATAATAAACGAGTGAGAACGTCTGTGAGATCAAATCTCAAGTTTTGGAAGCGAAAAAGTTATTCACAAATCGATATCAGTGACGAAAGCCACGAAGGGCAGATTAATTCACAAACATTCGCCACAAATCCAGCTAAACATAATAAATCAGTTGGTACTTTATCAGAACAAGTTCAAGATAAAAGATCCGAGTCGGGTATAGAACGCTTGCAAGAAAATCAGATGGCTGTTAATAATTCTTTGGCAAATAAAGACTTTCTTGCAGAAGGAGATTTTGGAGACGAAGATAGTCTGCCAGACGAATTAAACAACTTCGAAGAACCCGATAAAGAAGAAGCAACAAATCTTGCAAGCAGAATAACGAGAAGAATAAACGAATCTTGGAAAATGCCAAGTTTTAGCGATTATAAGCCAATATTCTCTCCGCGCAAAGAAGAAGAAGAAACAAAAGTTTCAGGATCACAAAATTCCGGCGAGGACACGAGCTTTCTCCAGCGTTTCATCTCCATGCTCGATGACGTTGGCTCTGAAAAGGAAAATTCTCCAAACTCTGACGCCAACTGCTCATCAACGCAAGAAAACTACCCAACCGAGCAGGAAAAAACAAACATTGCCAGTCAAAAGGAAGCTTTTAACAACTTAAACATTGCAGATGATGTGACAAACGATGCAGGCTCGACAGATGAAGCTGTGCTTGCATCGGCTACTAAGAATGACAGCGATTCTAGCCAAAACGCTACGGGTAATTTGAGCGATTCTGCAAAGAACCTTCTCAGATTTTGGCGAAACAAAACAGCAGAGAAATTCGCTGATAAAGCGGTACCGTTTACGGATGCAGAGAAAGGCGTGAAGAAAACGGTAGAAAACGAAGCAAAGGTCGAGCTTGAAGCTAAAGAGTCTACAGAAACAAATATAATGAAAAAGTTTCAAGGACTGTGGAGGGAAAAGGTATTCATGGGACGTGATGAAGACGTTGTGAAACAGTGTGATGAGACCGCAGATAAAAATGAAGACAAGAATTCATATCTCAATAACAAAGTAAAAGAAATGGTCTCATTATTCAAATTGCGTGGAAATGGCGGTAAAGAAATGAAAGGAGAAGGCGTCTATGTCGGTAGTAGCGAAGATTCCTGCAGTGACACAAGGGCCATGAACAGTGCGAGTCCAGGAAATAATAGCAGGAGGCAACCGGACGGTAATCAAGAATCGGCAACTTTTAAAAAGCAAGCTGATATGCCGAATTATGATAAAAACCCCAACATTGATGACGAAGATGGTTTCTATTATTCTGGACCTGTTAGACAACGAAATGCTGGTGAATTTCTCGAACATGGCGACAGCTGTAAAAGAATAGTCAAAATGACAGAAGATGAAGTAAACAATGATGAAGATATTGAAGATGAAAGCGAAGAAGAAGAAGGGGAAGACACTAAAATTCCGTTCAATCAGCACATTTTGCGACTGCTGAATAAACTAAAGTCGACGAATGAAAGCCAGTCGAAATATGAAAGCGAAGATTTAAGTAGCTTAACATATGATAAGAAACAATGGCCCAACAGAGATGAAACAACTGGTGATGAGACAATGAAGGGTAGCAAGCCATCTGGCCATAATAACTCTTTAGATGATGTGAAAACATTAGAAAGCAGTAATATCCAGATGTTGGCCAGGGGAAATGTCGAAGATCAGTGTAAAACTATGGGACTTCAGGCAACGAGAGGGGGGAAAGAGGAGCAAGTGACTGATGCAGCAATGTATGGCCTCAGCACAAAACCAATGACAACCAATGGAGATGAGGAATCTTCTACTGACATTCCACAAGAGCAAAGTGAAAATCTATTTGATGTCTTTCTACGAAATCTGGACAGAATGAAGGAGACATTGCAAAAGTAATAATAGCTCCAACATGAAGATGATTCTAACTACGATAAATGACGAAAAAATGTGTGCGAATATATTTGTGTGTTTGTTCATGTAGAGTATTAGTATAAAGTAATAATTATTTGCTCAGTGAATGATATTCTGATTAATTTATTGGATAGCGGATTTGATGTAATAAAACAATGAATTCTTAGTTTAAATAAGAATAGTTTTGTCTTGGCCGCTAAATTATTGACATCATTTTTGAAAACTAGACTGCAAAACTGTAGCAGGCTGCGTGCTTCACAAAAATTGATTGCAGCTTAAAATTAAAGCATAGCTTGGGTTACTCATGTGTTCTTTTTTATGTAGTTCTTGAAATTGTTTTAGCCAGTTCTGAACATTCAAAATCAAAGAATTGGTGACACAAGTATCAATGGTAAAGAAACATTTTTCATCTTTTTCTGATTTAAATATGGTATTTAATCTGTTGCTCTACTTTGATTCATGAATAGCTCAATTTGCTAATGCATTAATCTTTAATTTTGCCCATGCAACTAATGCATATAGAATCATAATTTCACTTACTTTATCTTTACTGAATTACATGATCTTTAGCTTCTTCAAAGTGATAAATATGAAGAATTCTAGCTGCAACATTTAGCAGTTCTTCCTTGCTTGTATTTGGAACAAAAGCCTGATGAAAAAAAAGAAAAGTCAAATTATAACGAATCAAGAGATTTTAGCCACCATCATTTGATAAGAAATAACTTAGTGGTGTCATTGTTTATCAAAGCAAATTTAGATATTCATATGCTTTTAGCAGTATTCAACTTTGACCATACTAAAAGAGCCATTGAGATGATAGCTAAGGACCAAAGAAGTGCAAATTGTGAATACCGTAATGCTTCGATTAAACACCCGGGGCACTTATTAACTCTTTTGATATTTTAGGGGGGCTTCTATTCGAGGGGGCATTTAAAAGAAGGGGGCGTTTAATCAAAGCATTACGGTACATGACCCATAGCAAGTTAAATATTTGTTAATTAATTTTACCTGTATCCACTCCATGTTACTTCCTTCATTTGATACCTCCACGTTAACACATTTAATAGCAACATAGAGAACAGCAAGGGATAAAATTTCCGGCTTGGTGATTTTGTAGATTGGCAAATGAAATGAGTCTTGTAATAAATTCCATGCAACCTGTGCAAGGTTGGCATCCTTCCAAACTGACAAACTTTGCCAAGACTTCAATGAGTGCAGGTAGTTCAATAAATACTAAAAAGCAACATTATCTACATTAAATAATTTCTTTTGTTGCAAAATGTTATTATCAATAAAGCGTTTGCTATGCCTTCAATGGCATGATGGACTAAATATGCCATTTTCCCCAACTCTTTTCCAGCCAGGGAAAGAATATAAGACATTACATTTAAAATTGAAACAGTGTCCCTGGAAGAGATGAGATGTTTACTACTTGGCAGATGAGATGATTCTAACCACCACTCAGTCTTTGACTGTAAAATCTTATATATAATAATAATAATTATTATTATTATTATGAATATTCATAGAAATTTCACCTTTTGTGGGTTGTTGAATGACACTCTGAAATCCAAAATTCTCATAATAAATAACTCGCAATATTGAATGCTGTCTCTAAGAACCCAGTATCTTTCACCAATTTCTAGTGGCAGATCATCTGGGTGCAATATTCTGTGAAACAAATTTAAAAAATATATCAGTCCTATTGTTTTTCTGAACAAAAACAGAAATACCCATATATACGAATCTCCAGTTTTGCATCCAGCTTATTATCAACAAGATAGGCCATTTTTTCTGTTATTGAGCAGAAATATCAACCTGGAGGTTTCTTAACCTGTTGGCTTTTAATGTAAACATGACCATTAGATATAAGCATTGGCTGAAGCTAGCAGAAAAACTTGGAACCAATAAGCATAGAAAATCGAAAATTATACCCACACTCTCTTGCACGGGGTACTAGGGGTACATATTTTTATTTAAGTGAATAGAGTGAATATTTCTCTGTTAAAAGTGCAATTTTTCATAGTTATAGCTACAGCTAAGAGCTTACCTGTAACAAACATTGACAACATCTCGGATTTTGATAGGTTCTTCTTCAGCTTTTGCAGCCAAATAAATTGCAGTTGGTGCCAGAACCTACAAAAAGAAAAAAATTATGCACATAAACACAAAATCTAAAAAAGTAGACTAATAATTCAAACTGAGATCATATCATACTTACATCTCCAGCAAGAAATTTTCTTGCCAGCTCCTCTTTTATTCTTGCATAAAATTCATGGTAAATTGCACAGGCTGTCGAGAAACACACAGAAGACACTTTAAACCTCTTGCTTGCTTCAAATATGAGTGACGTTTGTCTGAAATGAAGCTCCAAATAATCTTTGTCAGACTCAATCATAACGTCAGCAGCGTCAAACTTGTTGGAATTGGATGAGTCTCGACTTTCTCGATTATATTTGC